>JBCFXI010002726.1:0-17978 GCA_038496175.1 Ampulex compressa
TATTTATATATAAATAACGATATATCATTTATAATATCCCATCGATTTACACGACGCACCCCGAACAGGTCAGCGATATAATCGCGCGTAACAGAATTTTCGGTGTACCCGCGAAAATTATAAACATCAAACATCGTGCCAACGTGTTCGTATATTTGAACATTCCTCGTGTGTCCTGTTAACGCAGGTTTAACATTTTGCGTGTTTATATTTGACAAATGAGCAGCTTTGATCGTCGAAACAGAATGCAATCTCGACGATCGATGCCCGCGAATGTACTTCGAAAAAAGGAAAAGAGGCAAACACATATTATTTTAAGCCCTCTCGGACAGATGTTATTGGTCGCCGGTGGTCGGGCGGGCTCTTCAAAATCGGAAATCGACTTCGGATATCGGCCACTCTCTGCTAATCGGCCGCTGTCAGTGACAAACGAGATGTCGATAATACTTTCGTAAAGGAAGGCCGCGATGCCGAGTAAATCACCTCGGAGTGACTTGTAGGAAGTTAAGGTCTGTGTCGTGGGAAAGAGCTTCTAACGATGCCAAGCCGAAGGCGGCGCATTTAGCGGGCCGCTCGCAACATCGAAATACGCCGAGGTGCCGGTGCACAAAGGCCGCTGCATACGGAGATCGTGCGGATAAATTTCAGAGAGCACGTATCGCGTCTCTTTGCAGCAAGAATTATTTGACCCACAAAATTCGCCACTTGTGTGCCTCACCGGCGCTGCCCTTTTAAACGGCTGCACCTTCATAGAGGGAAGTGTAAGAAAGGAGTGGGCGTAACTTTTACGCTTTGCACGTTCTCTCTACAAGATTTAACGTATATCGTAGGAACTAATTGTTGTTTAAAAGCAGTTAATCGGAGCGAGCGATTTAATCCTGCGTTGTTTATTATTTAAAAAGGTGGACGTATGGTACGTTGTGGAAAGTGGTATTGGATGTTGTAATTATTCAGTTTAAGTTACATAATGTACGATAATGTGAGTAAGAATAAATAGATAAGGTATTATATTACGTAAATTCTGCCGCACGATGGCATAGGATATTTTTATAGGATTTGTCACCGATATTAGGAAATTTCGGTATCGTACAATACAAGAGGCACGGAAATTCTTGTATAGAACACACGGAAACAGGATCTACAACTGTTTCTTTAATATCGATAGAGGAAAATCGGTCATCGGCAAACGTAAAAATCACTTTCCTGCCAGTTATCGTATTCCGGCCCTCGATACGAACCTTTGAGTACCGAGTGTTTTCCAGATGGAATAACATTGCCGAGTACTTGTTGCACCAGAAAATATAGAGTTTCCCGCATTCATAAAATTGATTCAACTCCCACTTCTTGGATCGGTTACAGCCACCTCTTATCCACTTCCAAGTGCCGCAGTTTTGAATCGATATCCTCACCCGTAAAGGCATTTTTTATTGCGATCCGCCGTATTTTACGCGCATGACTTGCATTTACAAACGAGAAATTAAAGTTTCGCACACAAAATCCTCGAGGAACAGCCGGAAGAGCGATGGATTCGACCTACGCGAGCCGATTATAAAACTTCGGCTCAAAGTCAGATATAATAACCTTCGACCGGGTATTGATAAGAGGTCAATCTCTGTTGGCATAGCACGCTGTATAAACATCCGAGTAACGTTCGATAAACTCCAGCCGCTGCTCGAAGGCGTGCACCTAGGATCTGTCACACTGTTCGAGGGAAATAAAGATACGCGACAGGGGATAAACGGGTAGAGCATTTCGAACCTCGCGCCCACGACGGTGCGGAATCTCGATTGGCCCACAAAATTGGACCAGCGGTGTGCACGCACGATTATGCAGTACCACAAGGATGCGTGCTTGCGTAATCGCTATAGATCTCCGCTACTACATTACGGGTTTTCGCAAATTCGATGAATGCACGCGCTGTGGGTGGCGCGGTGCGGAACATCCGATATATTACCCTAGCCGTTATCGGCCTTAATATCTCGCGAAGCTACGTCATCACCGATCGCTCGCTTATTATTAACCCTTTGAGTGCGGCGTACTTTCGATCGAAACGATCGCGCGCCGTGGACGCACCACTTTTTCGCCTACCGCACGGGTTTTACTCGTCCCACGAGTGTGATATAATAACATTTCTCGATTGGGAATATTATCAGTTCATAGTCTATGCCGATAATGTTTGCCGATAGGCATATATTAGGTGTACGCAACACCTTGATTCCGTCGTGGCTTCCAAGGATGGATAATACTGTTTTTTTAATCCATTTTCGACACCAGCCGCTAAAGTCATTTCTTGGCCTAGGCTCTACTGTCTAAAGTAAATTCGAGCTACCAAAGCTACGGTATATATATGACATGGAAAAACCATCGGTGATGGGTAGGATTCAAATCCTGGACTCCCGCGTGGAAGTCCTAGCCTCTATTCACTACACCAGGGACAATACTTTACAACACTATTCCTATCACGACCGATGACTGATTTCTTTGAAAAATTGCAGAACTTTGAGACGCGGTCACTTCTGAGATTTTTCATGATTTTCTCGCAGCGTACGGATCGATAAATTAATCCATCGACATTTTTCCTCCGTCCTCTTTTTCTTTAAGGATATATCGAGTACACTTAAATCTGTCTGGAAAATGGCTAGTAGGAATAGTGTTAATCACAAATGTATAACCAGTTTTCTACGATAAAGCCTCGAATTTCCTCCGTCCTCTTTTTCTTTAAGGATATATCGAGTACACTTAAATCTGTCTGAAAAATGGCTGGTAGGAATAGCGTTAATCACAAATGTATAACCAGTTTCCGACGATAAAGCCTCGAATTTCGGGAAGAACCGGCGTAAGCAAGGTTGTATATCTAATAAGTGTCCATAATGCACGCCATAATCATCGTGGTCCATAATTATACCCCTTTAAAATTTAGACCGGTAACCTTCTCCGGGCACCCATGTGGGTCTATAGTCCACGCCGATATATAGCTTTCGCTGGACGCACGTGCGCATCGATGGGGCTCAAAGGGTTTAAAATATGTACTCGAATGTTCGACTTGAATCCGCGCTCCCACGATCGCGACCATCATCGCTCATATCTCTCCGTCATTGTTGCAGGGGACCATTCAGCGTCGTCCGCAAGTGCATTCACCGGCAGACCGGCCAGACTTTTGCCGTAAAAATCGTCGACGTGGCGAAGTTCACCTCCAGTCCTGGTCTCAGCACAGCCGGTTCGTACCCATTCGCACGAGATATACGCCCCCGTGTTCCGCCGTTAATTTTCTTCGGCTGTACGAAACAAACCCTATCTGACTGCCTGATCACGCTTTTCCTGGGCTTCGGCCCAGGGATCCGCTGCTGTATGCGGCACACGCACGTGGCCCCTTCCGCCCAGGGATTTACGCGATCCATCGTAGCATTCAGCGGGATAGTGGCTATTGTTCTGGCGAACGTTTTTTTTTTATTCGTTTTTTCTTTTTTTTTTTCCCTTTTTTTTCCTTCCCTCGATCCGCCGTAAAATATTACGCTAAGCATCGCAGGTTTTTATGTCAAACTTCAGGAAGGAAAACGAGAGTGGGTGTGGAGTTGGCCTCGCAGAGTGGCGTTCTTTTTGGATCCTTGTGAAAACTTCATGGCCGTGTAAATGAAGTTTGTCGAAGTTAATGGCGAGGATCTGGGGTAAAGGCCTTGTTTAAATTTCCGCCGGAAGGCTTGATATGCGGAATCGTAATTTTAGCTTTCCAAATATACGCCGCTTACCGGCTTTTTAAAAAAGCTTTCTTCGCGCACTCGCACGGCAGCGCCCCGGTAAATATTATTTTATTCAACGGTTTTAGCGCTTTTAATGATGTGTAACGGTTGTTTTGGCAGATGCTGTTGATGTTTGTATATATTTAACCGCGTAACTCGATGGCAACGAAATCTGGTCGCGAGGGGGTTCGTTTGCCGGGATTTTATCGCGATTCTAGGATCTGCACGCGAGGGCTGCTCGTTATGCCGAGCATTACACGAAATTTTAAATGACGATTTAACGACGAGATTTCATTTGAGCGGGATAATTTGCTTAACCGTATTTATTTTATTTCTGGATTCGTATTTTCGTTGGGCATTCGATATATATTTTCTTACGATTTACGATTTTAACCCGCGACAGGGTGAGCGTAGCATTTCCATTTGAAAGCGTACATTCCTTTCCCTTCGCTCACGTGCGAAATAGCTTTTAACGTGCGAAACGTGTTCTTCGCGGTAACGTGCAATTTTTGGCCCGCTGCAAAATTCATTTTTTAGATCGTGCATCATAAATATGTAGATCCACGAAGTACACGCCGTAGCGACATTTCGAGGAAATTAGTTTCACGAGAATATCTATGTTGCAGATTTGAAGCGAGAGGCTACGATATGTCATATGTTGAAGCATCCACACATTGTAGAGCTGTTAGAAACGTACAGTTCGGAAGGCATGCTCTACATGGTATTCGAGTAGTAAGTACACCAAATTCTTTCCCCTTACTTTGCTTACTAGATGAACCACGTGTTGAACCAGGAGCAAACTTTAAACTGCCTTCGGCCAATAATAGTACATCGTATGTTGCAACGCCTCGAAAGAATTGCATGGCCTTGAATCTCACCCGAAGGTTTTAATACGTCCTCCGCGACGACGCGTAGAATTAACATTAGCCTTTGCTGAGATTATTGCTTGGGGTAACAAATCCACGTTTGATCACTGCCGCTTCGATACGCGAATGAAAGTGGTGCACACGTTTTTAGGTTTGTCCCCCCCCCGCAGCTATGCCAGATTTCATAAGAAAACATTGCCTTTTGAACGGGCTTGTCCGTGAAGTCTTTCACATGCAAAGTCTATTTTATCTTCTCACGTGCGGTATCTCCTTCCCCGTGCCGTGCATTACCTTCTTGATGATTTTACGAGAGAAAAAGGCGCTTTGAGGAGTGGCCACAGTGAAAGAAGCGTTAAAAGGACCGCATGGCGCAAAATAACATCTCTGTCCTTGCTGTTAAAAAGCGCGTTTTCATTGCTCTGTTTGCTATCTCCTGAAACGTTTTTCTCGCTTGCTATAATTGGATACGGGGGCATCCGGTGTACTTTGAAATAATCTACACCGCCGCACTTATACAGTTTTTAACTGGCCCAATTCTGGACGCTCTCGCAGCCTTTCAATGAACCCACTGCACCGACGTCGCTCCCTTCCTGCTCGGGTTATGAAATTTTTGTTATGATTTTCCTGGTAATATTAGCGCGCACGGCGAATCGATACACGATCCAATGAATCGTAGAAACGTTTGCGAATCTCTTTATGGAGGCACTTGGTTTTTGCTTTTATTATGCATCGGATAGGAGAAGAGATCGCAGGCATTGAACATCGGATGAAAAATATATTTTCTCCGCATTATACAGTTAAATTGGCATCGAGTTGGTAATGGCTAGTAAACAGCTCATATCGCTAGTATTTTCAACCTAATTTAGAGTTCTGCGATAAAGAATAACCAACGCGTTGTGCGCAAATGCGTCGATAATTATCGAACAGGAATATTTACCTCTCTTTATTGCGAAAATGCCGGTTCGAAATATACGTAATGCGTTGTAAATCTTTTTATACGGAAAATATTTGTCTCTACGATGCACAATTATTTTCAATACAAGCGGTTTTTTCCCGAATATACGTACATCGCGCTTAAGATTTCTTCTCGCTCGCGTGAGAAGTATCGTTGGACAAATTGACGCATGCCTCTATAACTTGGCCGGTTTATAAATCCACAGCGTGTCTATCTTTACGCAATATAAATATGTTAATACTTCCTTCCTCTTTTAGTATGGATGGCTCTGATTTATGCTTCGAGGTCGTGCGGCGAGCCACTGCCGGTTTCGTATACAGCGAAGCGGTTGCCAGGTAAGGAAATCCATTCTATCTATTGTCAGGCATATATGCGTACATATATCGGGTATATACATATGTATTGCCGTATATTAATCCATTATCAGGGTATCTCGAATCATCTTCGGGCTATTCCAGGGTAGGACTTTCATTGAAAACTCAGCCGAAAACCCGTCCTCCGTTCGTCTGAATTCTTCCAATTAAGGACAGAGCGCCTCGCATCTCGCGTGTCCTATCTTATTTATATACGGCTTATATTGCGATGAACGAGGCACAGTGTCTTGTTAATTCTCCGAATTCTATGCGGGACCGCTGGCACCGAATGCCCTCATCTCAAATACCGTCAGCGTCGACATATCGGCTCACAAAGCCCCCTCTTTATGCACCATTCTCGAGCAGTTATTAAAAAATTCAGCGAGCGTGTCGATGCACCAGGTTTCATACTTTCTGTTCCTCTTTGCTATACATTATAAGAGAACACTTTTGCAGAGCCGGTAAAGTATGCTTCAAAGGACGGAATGCGTGAAAATAATTTTAGCCTGAGAATATTTACGGCTCTGGGCTTTTACATATTTCCTATATTCGAGGAAGAGCCCTATAGTAGCGAATCTATTCCTTGATTATTAAATATCTCGAGTGAAAGTCTCATCGCGAAGGAGAATCTATTCCTGACATTTTTATTTACCTATTACTACGCAATAGTAGGATTAAAGATGAATAAATCGCGACGCAGAAATAATACTTTGAAAGACAGTAATGTTATGTTCAACAGTTTTATCAAGATTTTGACATTTATTCCTCCCAAAATATATAACTTAGTATGTGTAAAGGAGTAAAGATACTTATTTACAAGGAGGTGGATGCAGGGATCCACGAAATGACACTCAACATTTTTCTATCGTTATTGACATTCTATTCCACGGTAAATTCATGTCCTGTCGATACGCTTTCGAATTGCAGTATTTGCAGCGCGTCGCTGCAACAGGAGCGTATTGTACCTTAACAAAATGCAAATGAATCCTACGGAAGAAGGATCTCCTGAGTGTAATACATCCCTGTCCCGATAAATCCCTTTCCGTGTCCCAGAAGGTTTGGCCCGGCTACCCGTGTCGCTCCAGATCTACCTGTGTTTCCTGACCTCGAATAGCTTTATTAAAACTTGTAACAAGCGCGTAACTAATGTTGCGCGGCTATATGAAGAGGCACCGAAGGCCCGGATTAAGCACTGCGTTCGAGTCATATTTCATCCTCAGCAGTGCACGATTACACTCAAGTCGACGTTATCCAGACACATTACAAACGCCCGGCGGATATACGGATGAACAGCCATTCCTTCCGGAATTTCTCCACTTTCGTCGGCTTCCGTTAATCTCCCGCGTTCCATTTTTCCCTCGCGTAATCACCGCCCTTCGGTTTCCTTATGTATTATGGAATTAAAAAGCAACGTCCCTGCTCCGTCGTACTTTTGTTTCAACACCTTCGCGAACTGTAAAAATCCTATCGAGTTGGAAAAAGAAGGCGGGTGCTCTATCATTTCAAACCAATCGTCGTACACATTTCTTCCAAGTACTCGAAACATCGCTTTTTCGCTGTTATATACAATGACCCTTGCTGCATCCACATCGATAAAGATCAATTTTCACATCGTACCGAAAGGATCCGCGTAACATCACCATGAAAACGCATACCGCGATATTTACGATCCGCTCAGAGGTATTCGCGTCGATAAAAACAGCGTGTAATTTCGTCGAACGCGTCTTTATCCTGAAATCCCAAGTGGCCCTCGCGGCGGGCGTGGCCACGTAATTTCCCATCGAACTAATTAGCAAGCTTGCAGCCGCAGAGAGCCGTGCTATCCTATTCGAATCGCGGCTGGACGTAATAACTCGAAATTAATTTCCAAGGACAGGAGCAACAGGATCCCCAGCGGATGGTCCTTCGCCGTGGGACCCGATGTAAAACGTTATCTCCTGTTTTACAGCCACTACATGCGGCAGATCCTGGAGGCGCTGCGTTACTGCCATGAGAACGACATAATTCATCGTGACCTAAAGCCGCAGTGCGCCCTCCTGGCGGGAAAGGAAAATTCTGCGCCCGTAAAGCTACGCGGCTTCGGCGTCGCCGTGCAGCTTCCATCGTCTCAGGCGAACGGCGTCGGTACGTTCCACGATCTTTTTCTCCTCCAGCCAGCCTCTCTCTTTCCGTTTACATCCACTCTACGTAACGTACTCTTTCCTGCGCACTTTCAAGAGGATACCGCGCGATGTTAGCTCTCTCGTACGCTCCATTTTCTCTCACTCTCACTCAATCTCTATCTCTATCCATTTCTGTCTCTCTCTCTCTCTTTCGCTCTTCCTTCTTAACCGATTTTCCCGTCTTTTCCGTCCTTCTCCCTCTTCCTTGCCCTCGCTTCCTACCCGATTTCCTCCCCGCCCAGCCGGTTCTATTACGCGTCTATATCGGTTTTCGTTCGAGCTTCGCTTCAGCCCCGAGAGAAGGAAGCCGGGGAATATCGGTCGCACCTACGAGCCGTGTCGCGCCCCTTTCCAGTTCCACGAGGATACCGGACTTCCTTCCTCGGCGAACAAGCTTCGGAGGATAACGCGGGGATACTCTTTCGCGAGCTCACTCGCGGCTCGTACGAGGAATCGGCTGCGCTCGAATCGATTCTCGAATTTGCCGACACGTACTCCTCGGATCCTTGTGGACACTTCCTTCGAGATCCGGCGTAAGATGAGCGCGGAGCTTCATCGATATTCACCTCGAGCCTTATGGCGGAGAGAGCGAGAGCGGGTAGATTCGGCGGTGATCTTTTTGGATACTCCAGGATCGCAGCTTCCGTGATATCCGACGCAAGAAAAATAAATCGTGCCAATTCCTGGTATAAACGAACCTTATCTAATTTCGGCGAATAGAACCAGGTTTTAGAGGATTCTCCTCGCGGATTCTCCTTTCGCGAGCTTATCCCACGGCTCGTACGACGAATCACCCGATTATCGATTTCCGAATTCGACCACGCGTGTACACCCGACTCCTTCCGCCGCGATCCCATCGGTTACGCGTAAAATCGCGTGGGCGTGACGATGCGCCGCTGGTGGCAAATGAAAGATTATCGTCCCTGGTGTAATGCGATATCCATGGAACATCGAGGCCGGGCGAGGGGCGAGGAGGCGGGCCGCCAGTGTCCTGGCTCGTTTCAAAACTGTTGGCCCGTTTCACGGTTAGCTTTGGATCAATCTTAAATGAAAGGAGCGCGGCGCCCTTTGTTGCGCCGGACCGTGCGGAAAGTCCCCGTTAAACGTGTGTACGCGTGCGAGCCAACGGCGTGGTAATTAAAACGTCTCCTTGGACGTCGATGAAATGTGAATGGCAATCAATTACCGGCCTTCCGAAGAGCGGATAATTTCATTGACCGCGAACGACGGAGCGCGTAAGGCGGCAGTAGTTTTATAGGGGCCGCGTACCATTTAAGGAGAGGGCTAACATCGCGCTGGCGTTGGTAGTGTAGCGGCTACTACGTACTCTAATAATATCTCCGATCTACGCCGGAATCGCGGAGCGCGTAGACGTACGCTTACTTTCTCCGCAAGCATCTGGAGAGGCATCATTCAATATTGGCTCGGATTCCGTTTGTCTGGCAAACTTCCGGTGGGAGCATAACGCGTTGCTATCGACCAAAGACCCATAACCCGGGGCTGCTTAGGGGTACGATTGGTTAATT
The DNA here is from genome assembly GCA_038496175.1 of Ampulex compressa. Lineage (NCBI taxonomy): Eukaryota > Metazoa > Arthropoda > Insecta > Hymenoptera > Ampulicidae > Ampulex > Ampulex compressa. The sequence continues at coordinate 9,600 of JBCFXI010002726.1, forward strand.
AGAATGCCCTGTCCGTTGAGCTTTTGCAACGGCTTAATTGCGCGAGATTAGAGCATTTATCTCTGTTTATCGTACCAGTCGCGTATGCGATATTGTTTCCCGCTTTGAAATTCGATCGCGCGTCCGGTTCGGCTCGTCTTTCGAGACGTTACTTTTTTTTCCACGCCCTTCTTTTTTAAAGAGCCTTTGCCAGCCCATCGACGGAGCTTAACACGCGCGCCTAACCACTCGGTCGGTTGTCGTTTTTCACTAACGCACAAAGTGGCAGCTTTCCTGCATATAGGGAAATTCATTATTTACGAGAACGACTTTAACGAATGCCGTGGAGCCGCGCGACCTCCTTTTCCGCAGACAACGTTGTAGGAGCGGCTTTAAAAGATTCACCCGCGAGGAGATGAGCTTAGCCCGAGGGTTAGGGCATTATTGCCGCCAGCTGGATGACATATTTGTAGACAATGCTGATTAATGCCCCGGAAAATGCGGCGTGCCATTTAACGTCTTGCTCACGCGCTCCCCGTGGCCAGCGGGTTCGCGAACTTTGGAAGAATCGCCCAAGGAAAACACCGCGAAACTCTCGTCGGCATCGTCGAGGTCCAAAGTTCGTGGGTCGAAAGAACGGATCTCGTGCATACTGAATATTGCCTCCTCGGATTATGTAATGCAAGTCTCTCTTTCTCTTTCTCTCTCTCTCTCTCTCTCTCTCTTTTTTTCCTTTTTTTTTCCTTATCACACGACACGTTCCTGAATCTTTAGGGAGCGCGTTCCAACGAACGGTGTGTGTTTCTTTTTTTTTTTTTATCGTCTCTCTGTTGAATGCCCTACTCTGCGACTCACTATTGGCTGGCTTGGTCGATGATTGGCAGTCACATTCGAAATTTCTCGGTGTTCAGTGTGCAGAATGCAACGGCTTTTATCGGTCTCTATCTTCTTTTTTTTTCTGTTTTTTTTTCTTTCTTTTTTTTTTTTTTGAAGATCAGAATGCTCCTATCTACGGTAGGCACTATCTTTAGCTGCTTCGATATCGCATGGTTTCACGGTAAGTAAAGTGTTATTCCTTATTAACAACTTCCTTTATCGCGCGCTCCCAGATGGATACGATATATCTCTCCTACGTTCACGTCGGCGTCCTCGTACGACGACAGTGCGTTGAGATAACCATGGTATTAAACCATCGTGGATTTTCCGCGCGCACTCGATCCTTTTCTCAAAATTCTGATCGCGATAACCATGTGGTGTTAAAGCAGTTCTCGTTATCCAAGTATCCATCTCGACTTTGCCATTTCGAGTACTTCCCTCTTTTGCATACCGCTTAACGTCGACGCAAGTTTCGAACTGCACAGGAGCCGTGAACGTATCACCGTTAAGAGCCGTTGATGAAGCGCACACTAATATATCCGTTGATCCTTCCTAATTAGTTATTACGTACAGACATATATGTATGAATTTAACGATTATAAAATTCGTGATCCAATCACGATGCAAGGAGGATAATATTACAGGGTAGAATCTGTCGATCAACTTTACCATCTAAGATCACGTCGAGTTTCGTCGTAAATATTTCATCGCATAACAAGATTCCGCAACAAAAAACGCTTACAAGTATATCAGGTGGACGAAACGATTCCACTAAGACCGTAAGCTTGTTTTTTTTTTTAAAACACAATTAACAAACAAGGGCAAAAAAGAAACTACAGTAAACAGATACACTTTTTCGTACCAAGTCGAAGAGAGCAGGGCGCAACGCCCTAACAGTATTAACAGTTTCCCGAAAAGGAAGGTAACGAGAACGGAGAGCTTCCTTACCTCGTAAACAAGCTCTCTGCCTTCAGTTTTTCTTCGCATTGCGGCCCGTTTGTTCGTAGTAACAAGTTAATTCCCTCCTAGGCCTCGGGACTATCGCCTATAGTCTTGCAAGTTTGAAACTAATTTGGCATATCTAACAATAGAATGGCCACGGAGGGGAAACCCGTTTCATAAAGTAGGGCGCGAAAGTTTTGAGGCTCGGCTTTCAAAACCGTACAGCCTTGGGCTGCCGGAATTGCGAATTCCTAGGTGGGCCGCTTCTTATAAACTTCGAAAAATCGCCAGTTCGTTTGCACCCTCGGCTCGAAATCCGATCTTCGCGGAGAACGATACGTATATTTCTCTTCGCCGGAATGGCCGTTTATTTATCGCGCGGCACGTCGATTCGTACGGCACGGTATCGCGATGGCATAGCTGCAAATAAACTCGCGGAGCGTGGCGAATTGTGTTCCAAGAGAAAAAAAAAAAAGAGAAAAAAAATTTTGTCGAGGAGAGCCGCTCTCGGTTTGCAATTTACTAAAGGCGGCGCGCCAAAGTGCCGTAATTCGAGTTAAGTTTAATGGCAACGCGAGGAAAGAGCGCCGCTTAACTGCAAATTGATAACCTGAAATTTGGTTTGAATGAATACAGAATGTTACACGACCGAGTATCGGCAGTGTCTGAGCCCAAAGGGGCAGCTCTACTTGAAGGCCGACAGCGAGGGTAAGCCTGACCTAACCTTTAATCATCACTTCCGCAGGAGCCTTGTATCATCACGCCATATGTATCACACACATTTACTCCATTTACACAGATTGTATTATGCTACATCTAAACCTGATCCGTGTGCCCCTATCACGTTACTGTATCCTAGAAGCTGCCACTGCTTGCTTGCTTGCTTTTCGCGTTTAAATTTCGACTACGTTAACCGATCGATATATTACATGTGTCCTTTCTCTATATCTCGTGACATCTGATAGTACCGTCCTACATTAATGTCACCGGTATTTATTATTAGATTTCATCGATACCTAAGCACCCATCTCACCGTCCGATAATATGTGTATATATGTTAAGAGAATTCATGTCTCTCCTCGTTAATTTCGCGCCAGGCGGAGGAAGGTACGTCTCAAGTCGCCTGCCTCCCCCAAATAGGAAATCGGGATCAGACCAAGCGAAATAATCGCGATACGACGCGAGCTCCTTAAATCGCCGCTCGCGGTTTTTAAAGCAAGCCCCGGAGGAGCGTTCGTCGAGGAGTTAACGCGCTTCTCTACACGCTTCCACCGACCACGCGAGCACACACGCCGATCACCCGAATTCCATTCGGTCGCCAACGATTTCCGTGAATGGTTGTGCGATGAATATTAAATGGAGCAAGTCGACCCACACGAGGCTGCCGTACACACACTCTGTTCACCAATAGACGCACACTCTGTCGATCCATCTGGCCGAAAATTGGCCAGCGAACGCACCCCTTTCCTACGTCAAAGGATTGCGCGCATTTGATACACGCGAGAGCGGCCCTTTCATGCGTCGCAACGAGTACAGGTCTGTCTTCCTCTACGAGTAACGGCGACGATGATAAAAGTGTTATCGCCGACGATAGCAGACGCTACACACCGCGACACATTCGCGTCGGTTACTACCCTGTTCCTATCTCTCTGTGTTCTTTCGATAGGGCTGACGTCCCCGAGCTGCAATTTCCCTTTCGAGGACCTGACCGACGCCGAGGATTCGCTAGTGAGCGACACGGAGGACAATATCGGTACTCGTATGCCTGCCACATCTGCATAACGACTGACACCACAACCGGGGGTAGAGACGAGGAGTCGTTTCTCATCTTTCCAAACGGACATCGGGTTTTTACCTTATCGATGGGTTTAGCCACTTAATCTCAGGTTATATTCGACGAGATATACGGAAGTTCGTTGTGTATTTTGATTCGTGAATTAACTTCCATGAGATTTATATGTACTTCTTCGTGTACTCAATATATGTCGCATTGCGTGTATAATTGATTATTGAATACTGTTGTGTATTAATCTTTTATTTCTTATGAGAGTAATTTTGGATTTTGACTTTTACAAGAGACTAACCGGTGTATTCTTAGAGTCTACCCGTGAGTTCCTCGTAGTTAAGTGGCTAAGCATCGTATAGCTCTGTTTTCCTTAAGACGGTACCCAGATATATTCTAATCGAGTAGAAACTTGCGGCTTGTCGCGCTTTGAAAATTTTACACTGCTCGCGGTACTCTCGGGGAGGAGCTTTGTCGTTAGTTTCTACTCTGCATTCCCATGAGGAGCGTGCATACACATTTGCCACGTATAGAAACCATCGACGGATCGGCCTCTCACCGCGGAGCCGCTCGCAATTTCGTATGATAAAACTCGTTCTACCCCCGTGTCGTTCGGTTATGTCAGCTTGAGAACACGTAGTGTCTGCGTAGACACTCCACTTGACCCACGTGCGGTAGTGTGTTCCTGTAAAATCATTGTGCAGGTCGCGTAGTGACAGATATTCGTTGTGTCGTCAAGCTACCCAAATCTCGAGGAAGAGAGGGAGGACCTCCTTTTCCCCGTTTTTCTTTTTCTGTTTATCTCCCCTCGTCGACGTGCCCCGTTTTGTAGCGCGGGAATGACTCAAGCTCTGCTTCATCGTCGTAGGGACCCAATTATTTGTCACAGAATTGAAGGGTTCGTTATAGAAGGTGCCGCGCTTTATGCAGTTCGCCTTAATGCCACGTCGAGCTAAGAGAGATTCTTCGATCGATGTGGATATTAAATTTGATTCGTCTTGATTATTCGAGTACGCCTCACCGAAAATAGCTCCGATATTTGGTTTCTCGTATGCGTATGGCTAAACACCAAAGGAATCCTTTCTCCGTCTAGCCTATTGTATTGCGGAATCATGAGTCTATTGTATCATATGTACGTATTGCGCACGTAACAAACCCTTCAACGTACTCCTTCTTTGATCTAATTACATCCAACGATTTGCCCGGTTGTTTGGGCTTGTTGTGTCGTCATTGTTCGTAGCGGTAGACTAGCCTGTTTCTATATGTATGTGTCTATCTGTATGCCTTTGTGTTTGTCGTAAACATTGTTACTTACGGTGAACAGAAACACTATATACGTATACTTTGATTGGCAGGGCGTTACGAAATTGGTATACAGCACGGAACGCAAATATATCGAATTAAATTACGTATTGATTTGAATCGTAATAAGTAACGAAAAATTCCGCGTCGCATTATATTTTATAGGCGATTAACCCAAGTATCATTATCATTACACAACTTTTATGATATATATATATATATATATATATATATATTTAAGAATTACGCGCGTTTCATATTTTTTCTCCTCCTCGCTTTAGAATAGGTCAGTGTCTGATCCAAAGTAACTTTATACTCACTGGCGTATCCTTTTAAAGGTGTCGTATGTTATAACGTAAAACTGTTTAATTATATATCGTCATATAGTTCAGAGGTTACGCGCAAGAGAGCAGCTCATATTCCACTTTTACAGATAGTATTACGAACAATGAATTTTTTCACTCGCTTCCCTCGGCTCACGGCTCACAAGACATGGATTTACGACGCACATGCACGTAACGTTCCCTTTACAACTTGAAAACCGATATCATTAATGCGGGAATGGAAAAACAAAATCGAGTGCTCGTCTTTCCTCGTTTTTCACGGAAAAAAAATTTTTTTATGCATATACAATATTCTTATCGATGGAATGACGTTATGGAAAACGGGGAAACTGAATAATTACAACTGTTATCGCAATCACGGGTAGCTCTCCGCTTTATTTATACAATATACTCTTTGCTACAGTGGATGTTATGGCACAATATTTTTTCGACATCTCCCCCTCTATATTTCTCCCTTCCGAAAGCGGTCTCCACTTCTTGCATTACAAATGTCTTGAACCGCCTTATCACTTATTCAATAGCGCGTATCGTTTGTTGGCTATGCTAATGAATAACACAGGCACCGTTCCACCATCCCCCTTTTTCTTCGGGCAAATACAGTGAAGACGCGGCGCAAGATTAGACACACACATACACACACACACACACACTTAGCCGCAGTATTCGAAATTCTCAAACCGAAACGTAGGATCGACGTAAAGTTTTCCTGGCCAGGAAAGCCTTGCGGGAATGCCGTTTTCTCTCACTCCCGGCCCTTTTTATATTCAAATCGTGTTCGTGTCTGAGCCGTTACCATAGGCGAACACGCTTCACGCAAACACCGACACTGTATATAATATCACATTGTGTGTTCTCCAGCGCATACAATGGCAGCAATCATTTTTTAATATACGCCGAGATTATTTGCGCAACCGTACCGTCCACGCTTCTTTCTAGCCACGGCCATCGCATTGTTTTCAGATCTCGACATGTAATCACTGGTTATCATGCGTCGCTTTACATGTGATTTTGAGATTCTCAACATTTTTAGAACGCACACGGTAAGCCACTACGCACGTTTGCCTCACGATCTACGTTTACTTTCTTGTTCTGCGCTGGATCCGTTACATTAGGAATCGACTCTTCACCACTTTATTTTCACTGAATGCCTTACGTCTCTTTTTCTTTCCTTTCGTTAGACACACTCTTCCATTGGCATTACTCTTATTCGATTCGTCCAGTCGATCCGAAACGGTTGTCCGCAAGCAGATCGGACCGATCCTCAAACTTTTTCGTATTGCGTATGCAAAACAACGCGCGATTGTCCGTGACCGAAAGAAAAAAAAAAAAAAAAAAAGAAAGCAAAAAGAGAAACTGGGCCGCGATCCTCCAGCGGTCCTGGCCCCGCGAAGACAAATCGCGCGTCGGTTCTAATTCGACGAGGAGCTCTCGGTGCATCCGCAAAAGTTCCCTTTTTCGCTTAACGATCGACTGCGAAGTTTCCAAGCAATCACTCTCGCCTCGCTTCCACTTCGTCGAATCGCATTAATTGTTTTACCCCGGTCTGACGATGTCGCTGGTCGTGCAGGTCGTGTCGGGTGTCCGCACTTCATGGCACCGGAAGTGATTCAGCGACGGCAGTACGGGAAACCGGGCGATGTTTGGTCAGCGGGCGTGCTGCTCCATGTCCTACTAACCGGCACCCTTCCATTCGTCGGATCCCGGGATAGATTACGGGAGGCAATCTGCAGAGGACGAGTGCAGGTGGGCGACTTACGATAGCTTATATTCCGCTTTTGTGCCCCAACCCACCGCGGTGCGCCAGCGGGGCTTTGATAACCTTTCAAAAATTGTGGCGAGCACGGCTGATCGAATTTTCAGATGGAAACGCCGCTCTGGGATACCATTAGCGAGCCGGCTAAGGATCTCATACAGAGAATGCTGACGACCGACGCGAATCATAGGATCACCATTCAGGAGGTTCTCAACCACAAGTGGCTTAGAGTAAGTAGACTCGCGTACCCGCCGTTTACCTTTCTGTTTATACACGCAGGTTTTATCGAGCACGTTAAAGGAGGCCTCGTGCATAAGAGCATTTATTATCGACATACCCGTTGGCCTGGATACTGGAAATTGTACCTCCGCCAGGGCCTCTTTCCTCCTAGGAGATCGCTCGCCGAATGCCGCGGCTCTTTTAGCTCCCATCGACGCCATGCCCATCCCGGATAATCGCGCGGCGTCTCCTTATTTCGACGAGGCGGATTTATTTTCCGCCGGGCTGCCCGATAAATGTGCGTGCGCATGAGCGCGGCATATGGTGTAATAAAGTGAGAATATGCCCACGCGGTGCGACGGTTAGCCAGTGACCTAAGGTAGCGCCGCTCGGATATATCGATGCAACACACGTGCAACTGGGCTATCGATCGTTATAGTAGGGGCAAAGCACCACCGGTTAATGAAAATAACGCTGGCGAAGTATATCTTGCACTGCGCTACTTACGGTTTTTTGTACCTGCCTGTACGTTCCTCGAACCCACGGAGGACTTCGCGGAGGCGAGCGCGATCGTTCATTATTTTCGCCCTCGGGACGCGGCGCGATTCACCGATGCCGACGCTGCTCACTTTTTCGCACTTTGAAGAGATTCAGATCCAAGGATTCCAAGTGTTGCTTCGCGAAATCTGCTTCTCCAATGGAGATTCCGCGTTTTTAGACCGAGAAAGGGAAAGGAGTGCCTCTCGTCTTTGAACAGGTCCCCCGTTTACGAATCCATCCTTTCCCCTCCCGCTTCCTGTTTCCCCGGTTGTGTAGCACTATTGCTTTTTTATAGGCAATTTTTATTCGTCTTTGAATTTTTGAAATAACCCACGTAGGGTAAACGGCGAACTGGAACGCTCGATATAGGCTTTCCTCCTATAACGATATTGGACCGCAAAAGGTTAATGGCTTTTTGTTTTATTACAACCGACATTTTTAAGGCCTTCCGTCGCGCTTAAATGACGCGGGGTTTATTAAAACCATGCCGTACGCCGGGAAATTGCATTCAAAGGTCGCGGCCCGCCTATTGCGACCCGTATTACATATTTTAAATGTACGCGAATTCATTTAGAGTCCACGATTCAATTTCATTTATATATACATACATTCATACATACATACATATACATATGCATATA
>JBCFXI010002727.1:0-17910 GCA_038496175.1 Ampulex compressa
CGCCCCCACCACCCTCCTTTCCACCCCCGGCCACCGTCACCGCCACCTCCTCTTACTTCGTCCTGAAACAACAAGTAGAGGCAGAGGTCAATTATAATGGAAGATTACGTGCCCGCGATTCCGCTTCGCTGTTATAAATAGGTACAAAGAGTATTAAGTCCCTCGGAAGTATTAACCTGGAGAGCCATTGGGAAAACTCTCGTTCCCGGAAACAAGGAAGACAAATAATTGGAGAGTTTTCGTTTCTCCCTCCGAGCCGCAATGGCCGTCGTTACCGGATCGTTTAGCTGACTGAAAATCTAGCCCGCGCAACTTCGTGTTATTTGTTCCTGAAATGTATCGTATTATTATTCCCGAGAGGTTTAGGTAGTATATTATTATGGTGCATCGATTTCGAGATGCTTACAGGTGTTTATCCGTAGGGTGTACGTATGTGGTAAGGTAAATGTGTTCTGTAGCTTAAATACGATTGTGTTGACTTGTAACCATGCGGTTTGTCATTCATTGTGAATTTGCGGAGGCAAAAGTGCGATACGATTCTGATTATCATAATGTGGCAAATACGGCGGTATGTATGCGTATGTTTGTTAGATGAATGTTTCTGTTACTGTTCAACTTGTTTGTACTGGTATGAATGTTTTTTGAATTCTAGAAAAAACACCGCGAAGGCGCTCTTCACCCAAACCACACTAAAACTTACGTTTCCGTAACACTTAATATTATTTTTTGTAGTAATGAACGTGCGCTGACAATCCAGTCCTTTGTATATTCTTCTTTAAAAATGAGGAAATAAATAATTGTAATTTTCTAGAAAAACAAATAATGGTTGAACGGTTATACATTCCAGTTTTTCTAAGGTTTCAACTATGTCGGGCACATACAGCTAGTTGTACATGATGAGTAGTACGTATTATGTGAGAAATGTTATAACATATTGCATTAATGCGTAGAAAATATATCCACGGATATCAACCCGCTTTTTACCTGTATACATCCTTTAGATTCCAAACTACTGAAGTTTGTTTTTCGAGAACTTATTGTATTTAAACACTTAAAAACTACGAGTTTTAAGAAAAATCAGATTTAAAAAACGTATAAGAAACATTTTAGGTATACGTAATTTGTTTGTCATATGTTCAATATTCGTTCGTTTAGATCCACGTTTGTATTATTTTAAACACACCAATATAATGGGCAAGTGAATATTTTATATAAATAACTAAACATGTAAGCGAAAAATATTGGGAAATATAATTTTTACTGGTAATAAATGAGTTTATTTGTTCAGATAGATGCTCTCCTCTTCTTAGTAAAACTCCAGCACAGATCGAAGCACAAAAATACAGTATGTATAAAATAAAAAAATCGCAGATTTTGATCGACCACAATTTATATTAGCTCAAAATTATACGTAGACGCGCATATCTCTAAGGAATCATTCTTCCTTAATCCATCAATTCTCAACATTGCACATAATCAACATATATCGAAATATTCCTTTTCCCACCTAATATCTTCACCAATACAATTCATTCCCATTACCTCACTAAAGAATCCATTGCACCATACATCCATAACATTTCACTATATCCCCATCCCTCTTATTCCTTTAAACACCTCCCGAATATTACTCAATCACACCTTCCCGTGGCATTCCCACATCGTATGTGCAATCGATCAGGGCAAAAACGAGCTTCGAAGTCCAGCGATGTTCGCGAAATAAGCCAATCCCCGATGCTCCGTGCACGCGTGCCGGGGATAAAAGTCTTAACCGTGCGGAGGTGGAATAAAGAAACTGCTGAACGGGGAGGGGCTTGGAGGTGACAGGCGGCAGATTCTCGGCCCTCCGTTGATAATTAGCAAGCAAGCCCGACGTAGGACTGATAATTCTCAACAATGGTTCATTACCGTCGTTTAAATGTGCACGACAAGTGCATTCGAGTGGCTGTGCCTGCTGGCGGCGTAGCGTCGCCGGAGGCTCGGGTAGCTGCCTATCTGGCTATTTCCATACATCTTTCATTGTGTTCTTTGTGGCGCCTAACTATAGATTCGCGGACTGACATTTTTATGGTGGAACAATGGGGCGAGGCTGCCGGGGGCGGGAAAGGAGAGCTCTGCCGGGGCCGAGGGGCAGGGGCAGGGGCAGGGGGGTGGGAGGTAGGGGAGGAAGCCGCCGGGCGCGAGAGCGAGAGGGATAGAGGGCCGATTCGACGTCAACCAGAGCATCGTTATCCGAGTAAATAGGCTGCCACTGCCGCCGACGGCCCCCGACGGCCCCCGAACACAATCCGCGATTCGTATTGTTGTACTTTATTCCCCGAGTGGTCGAGGAGCGCAACGACGACGACGATGACGACGACGAGGACGAGGCACGAGTGTCTGCGGTACTCTTCTACTGGTAACCTGCCCCGATCTCCGCATCAGCGACGGCGGAACGGGAAACTGCCTTAAATCCGCCCAGGGACCAGAATTGATAATTCCGCGGCTCTGGCCCACGGTCGAGGGAATCGTTGCTTCCGTACTTTCGTACCGCTGCTCGTGCCGATCTATGGTGCGAGGTTTGTCCTGCGGGATGATCGAAGTATCGTAAGGAAGATGCGGATGTTCGTGTGCTTGATCAAGAATTGTGATATTCTTATTTTAGAGTGTATCTTCGCGCTTCAGTTTGTGCTGGAATCTGGTTGAGTGGAGGAAAGGAGTTAACTCGTTATTTGAAAGCATCCCTTTATTGAACAAATAAACTTGTTTATTATCATTGGAACGTTATGTTTTACAATGTTTTTCACATAAATGTTGGTGCTCAAAAATTTTCAGTTTTTTTTTTATTTTGTTTTGAGTATCAACTGCTAAGGTCATTTTGTCTAGGACATACTGTTTAAAGGGGGTTTCGAATTTCCACAACTACGGTATGCATATCACGTGGAACAAACAGGGGTTATGGGCGGTAGGTATTGTGCAACGTCTGGAATGATTAAGATACATGCGATTTATTGGAAAATGTATTAGGTGTGCATAGATTCGATATTAAATATAATATCGGACACGCAAAATTCCAACAATTGTTTTTGAGCTGCAGACTGATTTATTTATAGCCGTTTAATTTGTTACTTTCATTACTTTAATTAATATCAATGATTATTCGCCAATTTAGCTTGAATCCTTATACCACTCTTTACAATTTTTTTTATTTCAATAGGTCTTATCTAGGTCGATAGTAGTTATTTCAAATATTTTTTCTAACCCAAATACCTTATGCTAATATTAAGAGATATTGTTAACAGAAGAAATTTTGAGAATAAAATGGATAGCAATTATTAATTGAAATATAAACGAATCTCAGTTTGTTTCCAATCTAAGCTCTATAAAACTATTTTTCTGCAGGCTAAATTATCCTTTTTCTATTTAATGTGAACAAATGTACGACGATACGTCTCTTTATTATATAGAAAGTATTTTATGGCACAACTCTTTTTTTATAATTAAATATCCATCATTTCCATACATAGCTTTCTATACTCTTCTGCATTTTATTTGATCATCAAATTGACCAAAAGGACTTAGCTGTCCCTTAACTAGAAAAGAAAAATCTAGACTCGTAGTCAGTCGAGCAGCTCTGATTTCACTTTAATTTAACTTCATCGAGAGTTGGTCAATAGCAATATCTTTAATTACTCGTCGGCAAATCCTACCAGCCGGTAATGGTACCCTTTATTGAAATTTCTGCTAGACTTTCTTACTTGAACACTTTGGCCCTCCTTCCTTTTGGTATAGATTCAATACTTTAGTCGTAGCATTTCCTCTTTCCAAGAACTCTCCCATTGTCCGTCGAAGTTTTATCCGTTTTCAAGCAATTTCTTTCAACTCAGTTTCAATAAGTTTTGGCAATGCACTAGTGGAATGAGTTTAATAAATTATAATAAACCTTTAACAACAAAATACGAAAAGTAAACCTAATGGTTATTATTTTAACAAATAAAATGTAAGATTTACGACTTCTGTTAGTACTGATATAAGTTAATGAAAAATACTATCCGCGATATCGCCCAATGTACACCAGATGTAAGACATAATACTTGAAGGAAACAAAAGGACTTTGATTCAGATTTCATGATTTAGTAAAATATATTTTTCTACATCTAAGTACTCTTTTTATAGCATCGACAATCGATTTTTTTTACCACGGAATTTATTATATAAATATTAAATCTGGTACAGCGATCAAAAATTTAAATAGCAGGCTACATATAATACTACAAAATTTCGATCATTTATATCGAAAATTGGATTAAGACCGATTTAAGAAGCTTTACAATTACTTTTGTATCGGTATATTAATATAATGTTTCCACGTGAAAACAGAAAGTAAAAAATATGAAGCAAGAAATCATTGTACTGTGATATGTGTCCCTGTTAATAAAAATATTCCATACACGATGATTACGCATTGCTTAATGACATTAAGCTGTGTCACTTTATAGCTACAATTTTGCCGTTTCCTACATAGCGGTAGTTCGTGGAATGTTACAATTACAATACGAACCGAAATTTCACACCGTGCAATCCCCGCGATCTACACAGCAAGAAACGTGCTACATACTCGGTCGATCGTCATTTCTAGAGAGGAAAGGCGAGTGTAGATAATAAAAAAGATAGATAGAGATGGAGATATTCAGATAAATAGATAGGGAGGAAGAAAGGAGATAGAGCGAGAGGGTGGGGGGGGGGGGGGAGAAGGACGACGAGCGATTCGCGCGTGTTCCTCCAGCGTGAAAAGCAAAGAGGAAGCGCGACGTAGAGTCGGGCGTTCGGCCGGATCTCTCCAGCGGCCTTATCTTAATTATTCCGAAAAGTTAATTAGTTTTTTCCTCCCGCCCCGCGGAAACCCTTTGAACGTTTCCGCGTCTGACGTGGACCTAGCGTTCAAGGAGAATCACGGAATGAGAATAACCGTCCAATCGCGGTGCCCGCGCGCACCGGCCGAGTAATTCGCTAGGCGTACCCTTTTGTGCCTTTAATTATTCTCTCGCTCAAAAGGTGGAAAAAACTCTCACGCGCTTTGTACGGGATATCGTACGGGTAGAGCATACGAGGGAGCGCGTTAAATTTTCCTGGTATCATTTTTCTAGGCGATGGCACGCTGAACTCGCCCGAGCACCGTTCGTAGCTCGTTACTCGTCGCATCGCCGCCGAGGATATAAGCGACCTGTAGAATTCGCGGCTGAAGCGCGCACCGCGCATAAAGCCATATCGCGTACATTAAAGTTAATTAAAGATACGCCTGGAATTTAATTCTCTTTCCGGTATCGGCGACAAAATCTAATTAAGGTAATTTCATGCCTGCGATAATGCGTCCTTCGGTCATTCCGCGTTATGGGGGATAATGCTGCGAACTCCGAACGACATTTGTCTCGATCAATATTCATTCGGTGCGGTAATCAAGCCCTCCTGTTCGAAGTTCCTTTACTTCTTGTATCACCGCGCCGCGAGATAATCGAGATTAATGGGCGTAATAAAACACTTTAATTAACGCGCCGGGCTCAAACGAGAAGACGATTTTTTTTTCAACCCCTCAACCCTCTCCTCCCCCCCCCCCACCCCCTGGAAAAAACCTCTGGCGTGTACGGCCGACCGACCGACAACCCATAGGGAGTAAACAGCTATTGGCGGACAAACCTACACGTAATTTACACGATGCGCGTACCTTGTTCACGAAAAAAAAAAAATCCTCGAGCACTCCCTCTACACTCTTGTTCGCACCGTGCGCGGAATTGGGAACCAACATTATTTCGTAACATTCTCGCGGTTATTAGCACTTTCGCGACCAATGACGTTGCGAATGATACTGTATCTGGTCTTCTATAGGCTGGGGGTTAAAGATAATACGTGTAGAAATTTGGAAATTAAATCTGACATTCGATCATGCAGCAGTATATTTTGTATTATTAAGTGTAAAAACTAATAATCGCGATATAGATTTTTATGCAAGTTTTCTCTTTGTAAATATGTCTTTATACTAAATTGATAGGAAAAATTTTTGTTTTTTTTTTGATAATATGAATTTTGAAATTAAACTTTCTCCGTCCATCGCCGTCTTAACGTGGCATTTAGGTACGTTTTTCTTCGTAAAAGCGGCAGAATAGTCCCTTTCTTTTTTTCAAATACATTTTCACCATTGATGTGCGTGAGATACATTTCGTCATTCAATAGAGGGGTTGCAAAATAATTACATTAACATACTACTTTGTATTATACTGGATGTTCACTTCTTCAATGGGTCGTGTTTATTCAGCTTGATGTGGATCACGCAAAGGTGGTTGAAACGTTGCTTTCTGTAGGAAATGGGTTCTTATTTAAAATAATAAAGCTTCATACGAATTTTTATATTGAACGTCTTATCGATATTTATAATTTTCGATACTCAGTATCTGCTGCTCTTTCAAGAATTTCCTTATTTGTCTATAATGTACTGTAAAAATAATCATACTACGTGTTTCGTTAATACAAAACATACAAACTACTTTGAACCACAAAAAGTTGAAAGGTCATAATAAAACTTGTGTAAATTAATGTGTAATAAATATGATATTTATTACACAAAAACAAGGAAACTTGCATTGAAATAAATGACTCATCATTAAAAATCTTATCACATATAAAGCATACGTACTATTAAACGCGCAACTTTGAATCATAAATGTACACAATACTTTGAATCACAAATGTATAACCAGGTTTTTTTACAATAAAGACCTAATCTCGCAAAAAGAACCGACGGAAGCAAAGTTGTACGCCTAATATAACTATTAGACTGATTTACATTGTACAAAATCGAATTTATAAAGGTTTAATTTTGCGACACCCGTATTTCAGATTATCCGCCATCGACCGTCTACCCTTTTTCCAACAATATCTGCCTATCCATAATGTTAGTACGTATGCTCATATACACCCGGCATTCTTTCAATCGATCAACGTGTCGACCCTCGAAAATTACCCGGTCGCAAGAAAATTTGGAGTAACGCTACTTCGAAAATGAAAAAAGCGGGCCGTATAATCAATATTGATCATTGTAATAAAGCACGGTAATCAACGCGGTGTGCGCGAACAACGAGAAGATCCCATCGTCCCTATAAACCAACAGTTTCTACCGTGCGTGCATCAGACTGTCCGTAGGGAGTAAACAGGTGTCGGCGGGTGAGCGTACACGCGGTTTACACGAGCGTCACCCCTTGCTTGCGCGGGTGCAACACCGAGGGATAAAAGCGAGAATCGGATGGGAGGAAGAGGCGTGGGGAAAAAAAGCGGCGATGAAGCCATCGCGTTTGGCAGCGGCGAATTTTTGTTTCGCGATAGAAACACGTTAATTAACTTTCGCACAATCACGACTGTCAACGTGCGTCCTTTTTAGGCGTTAGTTTATAAGGCGCGCTTCGAAAGCACAGTCAATATTGTCGATCAGTTTTTGCGAATATTTTCTAAGAAAAAATAAATCCTTGCGCATCGTGATCATCGACATTATTCAAATTGCTTCGATCATTCACGAGATTATAGGAAAAATGGCTGATCCTCAAAATTTGAGTAACTGGCTAGGTCGTATTTCTATGCAAAGTAATACTTTATGACATTGTAAGATTATTGTATATTTTTTAAATACATTTATGTGCTCAAAATTATAGGTTAAGATAAATCTTTTTAAACCTTGCAGAACACACTGTTTATGTTTAATTCTTTACAACTATTCAGAGTGCATATATTGCACGTTTCACGTTCGTATTTAATGATCCATTATCTTTTTTTATCATCTTATATCTGTTGATAGTCTTTATTACATGAGTTATGTAATTCTGCCATAATCGAAGCATATCATAATTTGTAGCGTATCAAAAGTATCATCAGTTTTGATACGGGAGGAATGTAATCGAAAACAATTGTCCTTAGCGCATCGACGAGTTTTACTTCAGCATACGTCCCTCTCGTATCGATACTTCAGTACTTAGAACCGATCGCATTCAGTGAAACCCAGCTTAGTCGGAGGGTTAATTAAAAAATGGATGGTCTACATTCGCATCGTCGTACCTGTTGGATATGGACAGGATGTGGCCCGCAGTCGACGCCACGGCGTAAACGAACGTAACTGCAAACGACCCGTCGTGCGTTGCCAACGAGGCGCCTTTTTGCATCATCGCGACAAAGGACGTTTTTAGAATATTGATATCGAAGCCGTCGTGCCACCGGCGGAGAGTGAGACAGCTTTGAGCGCCCGTACACGAGGCGCAAACCTCGGCGACACAAGCTTTCGTTTTCATTTTTTTATTCGCAATGGACCCAACCCTTCGCCCGTCTCCCCGTTTCCATCGCCGTGTATGCTCCTCCCTTTTTTTCCGCGAGATGACGCGTCGAATCTCCAATCGCGAAAGCCAGCGACATGCTCGCATCGCGCTGCACGTAACTTGTTTTCTGCGCTTTGCGTTGTTCGAATATTCGGCACCGAGCACTGAGCTGATTTGAGCCGTTCACGGGCCAAGGCGATTGATTCCATTTTGAGATATTTTTAATACATTAGTATCTTGTTTTTAATACTTAAGTGTCAAACGACGTGATTGGCATTGAACCTTTTGTATTGAAAATTTTCTTTAGTAAATTATATGACTGAGTTTATTTATACTTTTGTATGAGAAAAATTTTGGTGCCCGTTGAATAACGAATCATTATTCTTTAGAATGCAATAAGATTAACTATTTATGCCTGAGGAAATCGTTCAATATCGTGATTCAAATGTTTTTATTTGTAATTTAATTTTTATATTAATTTTTCATGCAGTGGTATATATTATAAAATTAATTTTATTAGTATTGGCTGTATTAAATCTTCATTTTTCTCCAGGTTTTGGTCAATGAAGTTAATCGGTTTGGTAAATGAGCGACGCGTCTGACTTTGGACTTAATGTTTTATGGTAAATATTGTTAGCACATATTACACATGTACTATATTGATCTATTTGTTTCGTCATGATTTACATAATTTTAATTAAGTTGATGATTTTATGAGAAATCTATATTATGACTTACCAGTCAAAGTATAACTTAACTTTTATTGTTTCACGTTACAAAAAAAACGATTTAAACATGACATTTATTATTGCTTTTATTACTATAACGTGATAATATTTTTCTAGAAATGACGCATATTCGTAATATCCACTCTGCGATCATAAGAATCGAGATCCCCTTTAGTCCTCACTGCAGAATTTTCTCATTCCAGTTACGCCTTTGAAAAGACTTTCTTCTTTCCTCCCAACATCCAACAACAAATCCAGGAATACAGCATTTGGCATACGATTGATCATTTAATCTACTCATCCAATTTCAATTTAGATTTTACAAAAAAAATCATTAAACACACCACACTCTTCTCTATGACTCAGCAAGAGCAAGCACAAAGGCTCCATAGAAATTCAAATAAGAAAACTCATAAAAACTCCACCAGTTCCTTTAGAAAATTCGCATATATCCAGTACGCACGCTAGACTTTGTCCAAGGTATACAGAGCTACGAAAATAGTTTCGGACACTCCGACTCTTCACACCCTAAGAAGACGACGGCAGGAGTGCACTCTAATTACAGGAATGCCCCGGCAGATGTGAGGAGGATTTCAATTCGGACGTCTGGTACGGCCGACAATTGCGCAACCGTCATCGGTGAAGAGCCTCGGCGATGGAGCAGCTGCCGCGATTTATACTTCCATTACTTAAAACAAATCAATATTTTCAATATCCCTAAATGGAGCTCTCCTTTTATGCCCGTCTTTCTGTTCTCGTCACGCCGTTCGCGGTGTGCCGTTACGGCTCTCGCCGTCTCTGTCTCCGGGACGCCCGTCCTTTCCCCCTTTTTATCCATAACGACGGGCATGCATATCATTGTCGAAAGCCAACTCGAACCGTGAAAACGCCGAATATGCGGTCTGACAATAAAGGATGTTAGTGGCGGAAACCGAACCCCTGCTCGAAGGCCACGCACCGCTCCACGGGACCCCAAGAAGAATCGGGCGCAGACGCGCAATTTTGTAAATGGGAATTGCCAATATATCGAAAGGACGGGGCACTCTGGATGATCCCTTCGAAAAAGTCCGTTCCTCCGATTTTCGTACTACCGACAATCGTGACTGTGCATGTAGATCAACACCGGGACTGTCTTCTTCGTCGGTTTATTTTCGATTAAATTTCGCTCATCATTTATGTTTTTCCATGTGATATGTATACTGTAGCTCTGGTGACTAGGAACCAATGTTAAACAGAAAGCAACATGACTTTAGTAGATGGTATGCGAATTTAAAAAAGAATTAAGAGATAAAGAAAATTTTTTTCAACACCAATTGCTAAGTTTGGTTGGCTTAAGATCTATTGTTCGATGTGGATGCCAAACCATCAGAGTTATAGTATATATATCATGTTTTAAAACCTGGACAGGATGGGCGAAATTCAAATTTGCATTTTCCGTATGGAAGTTTGAATCTCTATCCGCGACATTATCGCACTTCTGTAACAGGACTGTCGTAGCAGTCGAGATTTATCAGTGTTATTCTATTCTGTCACTTATTGGATAAACTCGCTTGATTTTGCAACAGTGACATTTTTTACACTTTCCACTATTGTATTTGTAAAATATAAATAATTGTATTGATCTACCAACATTTCTCTTTTTGTTGCACCCTTTTTTTCCCGTGTAATTCCCTTTTTAATTCCCGTGTATTATTGCAATTATATCAGATACCTAGTCAAATAATGAAATACGGTAAATTTGATTATCGCTGTAAAAAAAGCGACTGACGTAAACACAGACCTTTATATTTACGAATCACAATGTCGTCGAATTAACAACTCGAGATCGACTATGGACCGCGAAAGTACCTCGACACAATCGAGCAAAAGGTCTCTCCTGCACGAGCGCAAATTAGCCGTTAAACGGTGCATCGAACGTCTTGGTGGTTTTCAGCGTTCGGCGGGAGACTCACGGCGAGGCGAGCGAAGGAGAAAGACATGGAAGGAGAGCGGGCGAGGGAGCGAGAGAGAAGGGGACATAGAGGCAAAGGTGAGGGAGAGAAATTAAAGCCAATGACAAATTCACGTCCTGCAGATAATTGGAATAAATAAAGGAATAATGGAGAGACGTTGGGAGAGGGAAAAAGTGAGCTGGAAGGAAGAGGGGGCGGGGGAGAAAACGAAAAGAAGAAGTAGGGGCGGGTACAACCCCTTGACATCTGTAATTAAATGAAAACAAAAAGAAAGTAATCGTACGCTCTCGAGGGGGCGAGTCAAGGCAGCGAAATGAGAGAATCTGATAGGGAAGCGAGACAATGCCCTCTTGCCCGCCCGAGAATGAAATGTCACCGGCCGGATACGAACAGGCGATTCGTTTGGATCGCCGTTCTTCCGGACCGTCTTTATATTCCTGAAGCTCTCTGTCTGTCCTCTTCTAACGGCTGCAAGGAGAATCGTTTATTACTGCAAGGCGACCCCCTCGTTCCTTCGGCCGGCGAACATCCAGAAGCCTCGTGCACTAGCTGTACTGCGAGGAATAAAAATACGTGGAAATTAGGAAGATATAATATTTATATGTTTCTGTGAAACACCGATATTCGACAAATGTCGATATTAAGAGAAGTCGTGAATTTAATTGGCCGTAGCGAGCAGTTAATTCTTACACTTCATGATTCTAAATTCTCCATTTGGTTTCTTGGAGTTAGAATTTCAGTCGACGGAACGACATCGTATGTGAGAAAGTTAATCATTTTTTACCACTAGCGCGTGGCTCAAAATAATTAAGGTTAGTTAAATGTAAGAATCAAATGAAATTGAAAGTCAGAAACGTAAAGTGGTGAAGTGCGCCATATATAAACATGTCTATATCTTTCGGCGAAAGTCGGCATTCGTATAGTCGCTTGGTGCATGTACGAAATATTTGCTGAATATCATAATTTATCACTTACACCGGCAAATATCCGCATTTAGCATGCACCGATGGTGACTGTCAAAAGTACTTTTATTACGTTAAGACAAAGATGCAAGCCTTTAATATTATTAATCCTCATCAACCTTGGTCCATGAATCGTAGCAGCATCGCCCTGTGCAACTTCAAAAGCGGGCATCCTCCGTCGATTATGACCATACGACATCTTTCCATTTTTAAGACGCGCCCATGGTACGCTGTCAGATCTCGACCATCAGCTTTAGAAGCGCCCTATAAATCGCCCCGGTTTGGTTGGCAGTGACAGTGACGTATAGCTTTGAAATCGTCTTGGCCGCCCCTACCCTTAATACACGGCCGGCTCCCCGCGCCGTTATCGGAAAGCGTTAGCAAAGACATCACAGAGCGATCTGCCGGCATCGGGCGACTCGGGCAATATGGCATCAAATCCCCGTAACCATCAATATCTTTTCGTTCCCAGCGGAGCAAAAGCGTCGTGTTGAATTCTCGCCCGACTTCCCGGTCCCTCCTCGAACGCCGGTAGGAGCACTGAAATGTTTTACATTGCAAAATCAATGCCGACATCGTGGCTAACCCTCCCCTCGGTGTGGCACACGCAACCACCCCACCGTAACTGGCACAGACGCACCCACACCTAGCCCCGGCTTTTCTGCGGTCTCTTCCGGTAAATCACACAATTATTGAAAACGCATTTCGACGTGGCGGCGTTGTCTGGCGCACGGTGAAAGGCAAGAGCCCACGGAAGGACCGAAAGCATCTCGAATTAATTGCGCGATTCCCCGGTGCGCATCGCCGATCGCACTCACGGTTCTCGATACTTTCAATCCTTTCAATGCGCCGGGTCGTTAAAGGCGCAGCGACGAGGGGGGAGAGCACGTCGAAATGTATAGAATTTTAATATTGCGCAGAGGAGACGGAATAATGCGGATACGCTAGAGTAGAATTATGCTGAATGACGAAAATGTAATGAGAGTGAATAGTCAGAAGCGCGCGAAGATCGATATCGGTTTGTTAAAGGGGTTGCTTTTAGCTCCGTTCTTGTACAGCGAAATTGAAGCCACGATGTCTATTCTTTGTTTAAGTTTTGTGAAAAGGTTTGATGCGCGTTTCTTTTTCTCAATAAATGTGAGATTTTTAATAAATAATGCCAATCGCTGGTAAAGATGTCGATACTTATTGCTTTCATTCTATCATGTTGTGTTGTTTGATGGTTGGCTGAGGTCTAGTCTACTTGAGACGAAGATGCTTTATCGCGCAATGAAAGTGAAAAAGTTCGGTTCTGTCACAGTATAATTTTAATAAGTCATAGAATATCACTCGGATATGCGTATCATAATAAATATCTGGAATGGAACGTACATTTGCATATATATGCACATTTCAATAAACACACAATCATAAAAATGTATAGCAAAAACAAATGAAACTCAAACACCAGAGGCACAAACGTGCAAAATGCAGCAATTACATCCAATGCACATTTTATGGACACGTAATATGTGTTAAGCATAATCTTGTTCTTTAATTAATATATTTTTAAAAAACGCAAGACCTGACGCGGCTATCCAGTCCTTTTTCAAGATTTCAGATTTGAAAGCCCGATCGAAGATCCCAAAATCAGGGATGTGCAGGATATCGTGATATATTATGCACCGTCCAATCTCGCAGGTGATTTCCCTCCAATCGGGAGAGGCAATCAGCCCTTTTTAAATACTCAGCGGCAAGCTCGAGAGGGCCAATAAAAACTCACTTCGCGGATTGGGTAATAAAGCTCCAATCAACGGCTTAATTATTCGATTACGGCCGAGGGATGCGGAGCGAAAGAAGAGGAGGGAACGTGTTCAGCTGTAGCGAGCTGCGGAATTTCGAGGTGCCGGCTTTGGGAATCGAAGATAATTAGGAATAAATAGTAACGAATCCCTTTCGGCCACCCCAAACGGATACCTTGGTCTTATTGCTTTAATTAAAAGGAGGGAAGGGATGTAAGGCGCCACAGTCAAAGTCTTACGCCTCTCGGATCTCCTCCGTTTCCACTTCTTTTTCCTTCTTTGATGGGATCGGGAGCCACTTCGAGCGTGAATCGAAGGCAACAATGGGAGTGGATCGGGTTGGTTTCTGGCGCGCTTCGAGGGAAATGGTATTCGCTTCTGTTTATTACTTCCCCGCAATCGTTCCGTCGAACCCCTTCGAGTTCGGTTAAGATTCCAGCATCTGTTGTCCTGGAATCGTGAATGGAAAAACCTCGTTTATGTACCTTCCTCGATGATCGAGCTTCGTAATTTGAATAATCGCTTTTTGAGAGAAAAACAATGGGCCACGGGGGGATGAAAAGCAAAATATTATTAAAGGTATACCTGAATTATTTTATTACTGTTAATGAATTTAAATAATTATATTATCGTTAATGTATTATATATAAAATAAGTTTTTATTCCATTATTATATTACTGTTAATATATTTAAAACAATCTTAAGTAATGAAACTTACTTCAAATCGTTTATTCGTAAGTGGACAAAATGCGTGCATTTTCAGTTGGTCGAATCACTATGATTCGAACTATTTCCATAATCGAGAAGCTTGTGATCGATACAACTTTTTCGATGTAAGAGGAAAGTTAATAAATCAAGAGAAACCGATCGTCGGTACTCGGTGCCTCCCTGAAAGAAAAAGAAGTTTATCCCTTCGGCGTGTGAGGCGGCGAGTCAAAATTAGCAGCGTGCCCAGCAAGTTCCGTGCGTTATAGAATAAATCAATTATCAAGTTCGAGTGCCGGGCGCGCGGCCGAAGGAGTTTGTCGTAAGATTTACGAGCTGGCCGCTTGCGCTGCGCGAAGCCATGCGTACATTACCATTTCGATAAATGAACGTAACGGAAGAAGAGAAATCGTTTGGTTTCCCTGGTATTAGTGCAATATTTAATGAACGTCGATGCCGGGTTGGCGGAAGCTTTGGAACATTATCGCGACCTGCCTCGGCGCGGCACGGAAGACGAATCGTTCCTCGACGGGGCTTTATTAAATCCGCGTTCGGCGAACGCAGGCACGATCGTTCGAAGCGAAGCGTTAATACGTTCGACGATTTTTATGCCCGCGCCTCGGGGGGACATATTGGCGGCTTTAATGCGACATAAAATTTCACGGCTCTGCCGGGGTACCGGTAATATATATCGGCGCCACCTATATTGAAATACATATTTCATGCGGCCGCGATGATCACCGCGCTTACCTTTAACGCCCGCTGCTTTTGCTCTCTCCTTCCTTTCTTTTCATCTTTCTCTCTCGTCCTTCTTCTTTCCCCCCCCCCTCTTCTTTCTCTCTCTCTCTCTCTCTCTCTCTCTCTCCCGCTTTCTCTCTCTTTGCTCCTCTTGCCTCATGCTGCTCTTTTGAACCCGTGAATTTTAACGCTTTAAATCCATCCGAGAACTTGGAATAATATGCAAAGGGCATTCCGTCACCGATTATAACTGTTTATTGATTAAATTTTCATACGTGTAGTTCGAACATTTAGATCGCAGGATTTGTTCATGTTAGTATTTCATGTGCAAGGGAATAGTTATGAATAGTAGTAATTACATTCGATTATCTTTACGGTTTTATAATACATGAACTTGTAGGCATATGAAACAAGATATCGTTTATTTTGTTTAATTTGTTTCGATACATACGAATGATACGACTATTATCATATATATTATACAGATACTACACATAGTTCGAAGTGCTGTGTTTGGGTTTCAGGATTTATATATGTTATTATTTCATATACAAGAAAATGCTTATGAATATTAGTAATTGCATCTGATTTGCTCTACGGTTTTGTAATTGATGAACTTGTAAGCATATGAAATAAAATATCATTTATTTTGTTTAATTTATTTTCATACATGCGAATGATACGACGATTATCGTACATATCATGCAAACACTTCACACAAATTGCTCGGCAACTTTGACGTTGCAAATTTTAATTCGATGGTAATCGAGCATAATAAAAAGAAAGTGTGTCGCGATCCGAATTATCAATCCTCGACATTAAACTCAACGGAAGTTGCTTCGCCGAAATATACGCGTCCCATGGAAAGTTTGTCGCTTTCGCTACTAATTATAAGAAGATCTCTCCGTGAAAGGGTCAGAGACGCTGTGTGCGGCTGTAAATCCTTCCCGCGATCGTTTCACTCCCTAGCCTTGTCCATCGAACTATTCGAACTTTGAAGAGCACTCTCGCGACAGCCTCTTCTCGAACATGACTCGAAGCACGAATTCTGATGGGCTGCCCCGGGGACGTTCTTCCTCAATATGACGTTCCTGGAGGAAACTTTATTAGATATTTTCTTCAATAGGATAGAAATGCAAATAACAGTTGTCGAGTAACTTCCTCCTGGTGAGTGGGTGAAATAGCAGCATCGAGAGCGAAGGAGACGGAAAGAAAGAGAAAGAGAGACGGCGAGGGAGAAGGGCTGTCGGAGTACCAATATTGAGCCGCGGTAAAAGTCCAACTCCCCCGTACCCCGTTTCCTCGTTTTCCACGAGTCGCGCTCCCACGCCTCCTCCGACCTTCGTTCCCCCGTCAGTGAATATTATAGAATATTGCATTTCAAGATTTCCTCCCGGGGTACAGTCAGACGCATTAACCCTTTGGCAGGCGAGGAGAAATTTACGAGCGAACGACCCTTAAGGAGTCTACGCCCGAAAGCGCCGACTTTCGATTCCGTGCGGACCCGGGGGTCATTCTTCTTCATCTTCATCCGACTAATGTCAGAGCTGAGAGCCGAGTCACCATCGATGATTGCTTTCACGCTGTACCCCTCGCGGAGGAAAAATGTGATAAGAAAAGGTGATACGGGACAGCATGATTATAGATAACAAAGTAGTATTATTAAATAATAAAGAACTGGAAAAGAATTGAAATAGGTTAATAATAATCTTGAATGAATTTGTGTAATGTGGAATTATATATTAGGAATGTTTGTAGTGTGATGATTCCAGGGAGGGGAGTATGTAGCGTAATGTGGTAAAAGAATGAGATGCCGTGGTGTCTGCTTTGAATAGACTACTGATATTAGTTAATCATGTACAATTAGACATACGATGATCCAGAATGGATTACGATATAATATTTTGTTACCTCAAAGAAGATTTGATTGATATTCTCAGTTTTTACTGCAATACTTATTTCTATATAATACTGTACTTTACTATTCTTTTCATAATGCATGTATTAAATTTCGTTTATTGGGTCACAGTACAATAGTTTTTGCACGAGAGGTTTGAGCTAATTGATGATAGTCAAAGATTCGATATTTCTAGAGTCATTCGGAAATGGAAAGAATGCTTGTGCGGTGACAGGATGGTCGTTATGGTATGAAGTTATTAATACAGTGTACTTGGTTAATAGATGTTGCGGATCAAATGGTCATCCACCGATACAATTGGCAATACCGCGATCACAGCTATTTCTGTCTCTGATTCAGCCGAGTTCACGAGTTATTTGAAACTCGGGGCAAAAGAGTAAAGCCGATCTTATTGGTTCTGGTTAACGCTTAAATGTCCGATTCGTTCTAATAAGTGTGCATATTGATTGATTAAATTGTTAGTCAATGTAGATAATTAGAAATTTAATGTTTATACGTAATAACTAAATTCTTTGATTTTGAAAATCACCTATCGACTAATCGACTAAATAAATAATAATGACTAATGGACGATGAAATACGTCCACCGTCACGATTAGTTACTCGATAAATATTTGTTGTAACTGTTTAAAACAAAATTGAATAAGTAATCTGCACATGTTACGAGTTTCTTTATTCGTGTTAAATGTTATATTTGCCAGTAATATATAAATAATCATATACAAATATGAAGAATGATGTGATAATCTATTCCATTCAAATATATATATATATAATTATTACGTACTTATATAT
>JBCFXI010002728.1:0-17900 GCA_038496175.1 Ampulex compressa
CTTTGTCACGTGCGCGATCTTCCAACTGATATTGACATCGCCTTTGTATCGATATATAATTCTACTGTTTCTATATAACTAACTGACTCGTCTTGCTACATAATTAATTACACTATATATAATACGTCGTATGTGCTACGAGGTAAGCCGATTATCGACGAAAGCATTAACCGTTGCATAATTATACATTTCTGCGCGATTTGTAAAACGTGCGCGGGTCGATCATAGAGTCTATATATCTCGACCAATTGGTCCCTGTCAGCTAACTCCGCCACAATCACGTTCCAAATTCTCCGCTACCAATGAGGAGTCTAGCAATGGATGATTGATTACTCGTGTATCCGTTAAGATCGACAATAATGAAGTGATTACTATACCGTTGGTTTCAGCTAAGAAACTTGATGCGATAACAGAGAAGCAAAAAGGGTCACTCGCTGTGCACGCCTACCCTCACATTCGACGCTCTTCCATCCGTCACGTTTAAGTTGTTGACGTTACAATTTGCAAAGGAGTAGGATTCCCGCGCTTACGGGGCATTTAACACATACTCCACGATTCACTGATTCTGCGTACCTAGATTCTATTTATGTTTGCATCGATTCTTGAACGTTCGTCGTTTAATTCGCGCTATCTCACTCTTTCTCGACATTACTCATTCGCTGTCTTTCTCAGGAACTCGAATTATTGTGCGCATGCGCTCAGCGAAGAATACGCTTGCTGGGAAAGTCCGCGTGAGGAGAAGTGTGCGCTTTTCGACCGACTAGCAACACCCGCATAGCTGTTACTGGGTTTCTTAGTTGATTCCAACTGTGACTGTGGGGAGTAAGCGAGGATGAATGTTCGAGGATGGTTGCACTCAACGATAGGACCCTTTGCTCCGGTGCCGTTCCGGGTAATTTCTCTCTAAATTTCCCTGATACTACACGTTCTTACCCGTTAATCAATTTTTAGGTCAATATACGCCAATAATGGGCGTTTTTATTGTACACATCGCGTGACTACTTTTCCGCGAGATCTTGTCAAAACTCTAGAAAGTGCGATGAAATTTTATTTCGGTTGATCGAATGTATCCTATCGGTACAAGTAAATTAGCCGTGAGGTAATCAGGGCTGTGCGGTGTTATCTTTGTGAAGCGCGTACGTGACCTTTCAGTATGACGCGACTGAGCTTAGACAACTTTTACAGAAGCAGCAATGGACTTACCTTTGGTACCGTCGCCTGCGTCCAAAATACATTCGTCGTGAAGTTTCGGGTTGATCACTAATTTTTCTATCGACGTTGCCAGGAATACGTCTCTCGTGTCCTGCGCAAGAACTCTCAGTTGCACCATGGTGTCCAGGAATATTAACCAGTTGTTCACCCACTCGATTTGTCCCTTGGTTCCATCGGCCGACACGCTTTTCAGTCTGCGGAACACCTTGCCATACTGATATCCTCGAAGGTTAAACTCCTTATAGATATCCTTCATGGTCATACATTTGTCATCGGTATTGCCTTGGTCAAGGTGGTTATGGATTTCTTGAGCTTCGTCAACCATAGTCTCTTGTACCGCGTCATCCAGTTTGCGGATCTTACCGGTAACAACGGTACTACCCTTTTCTGTGATTTCAAACTTGCCATTGTCTGTAAACATTTTTGAAGGCAAATGTTGACTTTGTTTCATCGTGCACGTATTATGGCTAAATATATGTTGTAATTCGTGCGTTTTGGATTCTTGGTCCATTTGATATGTTGCGCTTGCACCCTACACATTCTATGTATTATTTGGCATTTACGATCATATCATCGATCACGATCACGATCAATATTTACATACTTCGATATAAACGATCTGTAATTCTCACAGCTATTTCGGAGAAAATTTATAAGGAACCATTTTTTCCATCAATGAGAATGTACAAATGTTACTTATTTTATTATGGAGCATGTTTAAGCAAATGCGCGATGCGTTAATCGTTCAATTATTAGAAATTGTTGTTTACCGTAGTATATCACGAAGAAAATATTGCGATAGAGGCAGTTTGTGGGAAAAAGAATTAGAACTTGATATAAAATATTCCTGTAGTTATTCATTTATAATGCTAAATATTACTTGTCCTGCGAATCCTTAAAATATTCAAATTCTAAAGAATATTATGGGAAACGAAAATTATAGAATCGAGACCGAGTCATTTTATCGCTAACTTTGTCCCTTTTGATTCGAGTGAAACGTCCCTAAGAATACAAGCGTGGAAAATTGATCATTAAGGCTAAGACGTGGATAGCATGCGTCACGAGCGTGGGGATGCGCGTGGTTTTGAGTGTGACGTGTGTCCAAAGCGTGTGGAGTGTTTAGGGGTCGGAGAGAACAGTCGGGAATGAAGATTCGAGAACGAAGAGTTAATGAGAAGAATCGAAGTTAGAGGATCATGCGTGGAGGTTCGTGTGTTGATAGTTGTGAGTATCATCCGACTTACCTTGATGAATGACAATGGAGAGCTTTATATCGTAATCGTCTCCAAGAATAATCGTGCGGTGGAATTTGATATTCTCGAACACAACGGGCATTTCGGTGTACACGTCGCCGTTCATGATACCAAAAGTTTCCCATATCAGCCTAATGTATTCAGTTCCCGACATTATGATCCTTCCGTCGAGCACGTGTCCAGCCAAATCCGCGAATGTTTCGCTGTGAAGTGTAATCGTCACTTCCCTCTCCCCCGAACCCAGGTTCTGGTGCTTATTGTACGAGTGCGTGCACCAGTCTTCCGAATAATCCCATCTGAAGAATTAAATGCATTCCTATATTCATTCTGATTAGCACGAGATGTGCGTTCCCGGTCGTTTTTTCAACTTATCGATTCTTTACGAAATATGCCATTTTTGCGCCTAATGGAAAGTCGCGGAATGTATATTGCGAGAAATTATTAGAGAAAATATTTATGAATGTGAGTTTGCGCACACGATATTACAATGCTTAATAACGTAAAAAGAAATAAATGGAAAATAGATGTAGCTTAAAGAAACTTGGAAGTACCCAATACTTTGTGGATCATTTTTGAAAGAATCGATTGATCTCGGAAGAAAATGAATATCTTTGGAAAAAGAAATTGTTGTTCGACTGATTTCTTTTTAATCAATTTATCACGGAAAAGAGCAAGACACACTTTGATCAAAATGCATAATGAGAACGTATACGAGTACTTCGTAGGTTAAAGGAAGCATAAAATAATCGTCAAACAAGCGTCAATTAATTTCCACGACGTTGCGGAGAAATGGTATTACGTACGTTTACATCGATTCTACGTATTTGATGAAACATCGAGTCTAATCAATCTTCATCTTCTCGTAATTTCTCTTCATGGAGATAATACAAGATTTTAACGAATGCCTTAACGCAATCACAACCCGTTACACGATCCGCATTCTTCTATTACGTTATTACTGATTTTAAAATAAGAAGACACAGGGGCCGATTCATGCGTTATACACGGTACGCACCTGATAAGTGGAGAAATCATCGGTGTACCGCGACTAACGGGATACTCGACGGGTGGGTACAGATTCGCCAGCTGTGGCTGCAAACCGGCATTGTACAGCTTTCCAAGTGCCTCCAGGAACATCTCCGCATTGTCTTTGTGTTCTCGTCGAGTGAGCGGCACGTTCAACGTGGTGGGTGGCATGGACCGCCTCAGGATGGCTTGCAGCAGACCGTGGGGCGCGACCTCGATAACGATTGCGTCTTCGGGTATCAAAGCTATGCCCTCCTCGAACAGCACAGGGTTCAACAGGTTGTTTGTGTGGTACTCCGCCGACGAGTATTTCGCCATTGGACTGGACCATGCGCTGTGCGGCACCGATGTACTGATCCACTTTGTGCTTCGCGGATTTGGATGAGGTACTACTTTCTTCAAGTAATTCAGCAACGTTTGACCGATTGGCGCGATGTAGCGGCTGTGGAAGGCTATGTTACTGGATGGAACTTCCTTAGCGAAAATACCGTTATCCTGGAAGAGCAAAGAGCGAGCGATGATTAGACCGTTAATTATCGTGTTAGTTTTATACAATATAATATTTGACTATTGCTAGCAATGCCTCCGACGATTCTAACGATCAGTAAGCAAACGTATAATGAAGTTAATGTTGTTGAAATTATTTTTCTCGTAAACGTTTCGGATCATTTCTAGGAATTTGATGATGATGTACAAATATGGGCCCAAAAACAGAGTAGACTTTGGACCATTTTACAGGCAGAACAAGATAGGTTAAATAAAGACAAAAGGTTAATAAAGATAAAAGTAATAGTACAATTCGTTACTAAAACTTCATCATGTTCATTGTTTAAGCCTGATATATTCACTGATTTCGTTTTCAGCTTATTGCGCATCAATTAGGCAACGTTTCGGAGAGAGTTATTTCGGGTTTGTTACTTCGTCGTTAAGTAGCTATGCAACGTACTTGCAACTGTTTGACAAACTTCTTCGTTGAGTCCGCCGGTCCACTTATGGTGCAACTGTCCGCGCTATTATGGCAAGCAATCTCTATGTCAGGTGGACACATGTCCTTCATTTGGCTGTGGCCGCGGCCGATGGCCGCCATTGATCCATGTACCAGTTGCGCTTCTTTGCACGCCAGACCTCGGTAGTAGGCTGCCGTGATGGCTTGTTCGGCGGTGAAACAGCCGTCCGCATACGCACATGCCAGTTCTCCGACGGAGTGACCGATTATCTTATCCGGCACAATGCCCACGCATGTCAACAGATCAACCAGACCGATCTGCAATATTTGAGAAAATAACGTTTAGCGACATTGACGGTGCTAAATGCGACAGCGGCATTTGCCAAGCTCTTGCTTTAGAAGTGATGAAGCGAAAAGATCGATTTTATTTTTTTCAGCTGCCTTTAATTATTTTTCCTTTTGTATGCAGTGGATAAAGTAAAGTTTCTAGCAATTACCTGAACCGCGATGATACCGACGAATGAATTCAAAATGTCATCGCTCGTGTTCGTATTTCCATTTTTCAATATACCGTATATGTCAAGGCCGTGTGGCCTGAGAATAGTGTCACACTTTTCTATCGCGCTGGCAAACACTGGAAGTTTCATCAGAGCTTCACCTAAAAGTTCAATCGAGTATTAGTATGTTTGATTTTATTCGGCATAATGCTACGAATTCCTTGAGAAACGTTCGTATTATTCTTCACAAGCAGACGATAACGCGATTGGCCAAAAACTGTATCTAAATAATCGTAATTACTTTCTACTTCATATTTTGCCGAGAACAAATATTAAGTTACTAGTAGCATAGTAGATATGATGCAGTAATACATACCCATGCCGGGCCACTGCGATCCTATTCCGGAAAACACGAACCAAATCGGCCTTTTTGATCCAGAGTACTCCTCTATTGTTGAAGGTGCTTCTTCCATCTTTGAACCCACCATTGTATATCCTCTGTACATATGACCAGGTATCTCATCGGAGTGAATGTCGTGAAGGAGTTTGATGTATTCAACATCGATCGAGCGACTCTCAACCTATAGATAGAATAATTATGCGTTTAATATGTCCAGTGCCTAGAGTGTAAACTATACTGTACGTTTTTCCTCCACAAATTTCATATTCTAGAAATCCATGATGGATGAACTGTGGTTAAAGGGCATATTCGTGTAAATCACATGAACGTTTACGCTCATTCCTCATTTTCAAGGAATTCAAGTACAACGATGCAAAATGTAGTTTAACAAATTAAAATAAAGTTTGTCATACATGCTTTATATTGGGCGTATTCAAATTCTTCAATAAAAATAAGAAATGTAAAAGTATTTCTATCGTTTAAGTTTAATACGAGTTCTGAACACGTTGACGTCAGTTATTGGTCACTGACACTGAACTGTCTCTTCAGGCCGCGTCAGTCACCGGTGACTGACAGTGTAAAATATGATATAAATGAATGTATATAGGCACTTAGTTCCACAACTAAATATCTTCTACGACGATAAGAAACAATGTCCCTAATACGTTTACACACCTGCATCGAATAAGTTTCAATTTGTTAGAAGAGCGCTTCGCACTACTATACCACAATACCAGCGCACTTCTAATCCACGCGCGTGGCCTGACGAGGATTTTCTTATAAATTCGCGTAGCATTCAACGTATTAATAAAAAACAAAAGGCATTAAGATGTTTTCTTTGCGTAACAGAGCAATCTTTCTTATCGTTCGTTATACCGTTACTTATCGACGGCATTGTAAAGCACTTGTAATACGTATAAATGTTACTTACGTCACGCAATATCGTCGATACCGCCTCTTGCGTTCGACCGGATGCCACGACAAGCCTGGGCAATTCGTCCGTGGGTGCTCCGTTATTTATCTTCTCCTTCGTGTTCGTCTTCAGAAGAATATGACAGTTGACACCACCGAAGCCGAAGGAATTGACGCCGACGTAGCCACCATCCCAGGGAGTTGGTTCGGTGACCACCTGCAATCTACCTTCCTTGAGAGCCTTCACGTTGTCCGCTGGCTTCTTATAATGCAAGTTTGGCGGGATGAGTCCAGTTTCCATTGCAATTATGACCTGGGAAAAATTAAGTAGTCATGCTGTATAGAAAACGCATAATGGCATTGCTACAGAAACTTTGTATCAAAATAGGTTATTTATCCTTTGCTAACAATTTTGAAACATCGCAAAATTGGAGAAGATTACTAATGCATTGCTGTGTATTCTTCAAAGAGGGAAAATGAATTTCAGTTTCAATGTTTAAATTCTTTTGGAATTGAAATATTATCGCATTGTCTTATTAATACGTTTATGGGAATAAGGTAATAAAGCGGCAGCGATGTAACGACGTTTCAATGTTCCTCACCCTTATCGGAAAAAACATGTTACAGATTATTCGATGTAAGCGTACGTTTAGTACTATCACTTTACTTCCGTTCGAAGAACATTGTAAATACTTATTCCTATGTTTTCTTACATAACGCGCGATTCAAATATTTGTGTAAACTTACCTTGGCGACCGAACAAAGACCGCTACTCGCTTCGCTGTGACCAAGATTCGACTTCACCGATCCGATCTTGAGGGGAGTGGTTCTGCCCTTGCAAAAGACGCCATCAATGGCGTTGATTTCTTCGGGATCGCCGACCTTAGTACCAGTGGCGTGGGCCTCCAAGTAAGAGACCAGCGTCGGGGACACGCCAGACTGTTTGTAGCATTCCTCCAAGAGGATGCCTTGCATTTTGCTGGATGGAAATCCCACGCCTTGTTCTTTAAAACCATCGCAGTTCGACAAGCCGTGAACTATGGTTCCGTAAATCCTCTTAGCCGCTTTCCTTTTTTGCAGGAATACAACCACCATCGCGTCACTCCGTACGTATCCGCTTGCGTCGGCGTCGAAGGACTGGCAGCGACCATCGGTGGATAATACGCCTGAAATGATTTATTCGTAAATGACGTATCGATTTGTACGTTTTGTAAAACTGAAAACATCCAAAGCGACCCTGGCGGGCAGCTATTCGATTAACCACGGTAAAAGTGTTCGTCAGCCGCATAACATAATCACGATAATAGCATTGCATCCTCTTATTTTTTCCCCTTTGAGTTTGTCAAAGACACGTTAATTTTTTTCTATGTTGTATTTATACATCGAATAAATCGTGCTTTTAAGGACGCCCCACTGCCCGCTGTAAAATCAGCGTAAGATATCGAAGAGTAGTAATTATATCGCGTTTAGTTTCATTCCTAATTGCAAAATCTTACTAAAGCGTTAATAAACGTGTTACTTAAAAAGCAATTAAATTCGAAACGTTGTATTTCTATGTTAGGCACTGTCACAACGTAAACTCTTTTCAAAGCAGTCTCGCTGAGTACTGCATCGTGTCCCGTATCGCGCACGCTGGCCGAGTACGATTTAGATAGCATAAGCCTAGGTGTAGTGCAGATGACACTCGAAAAGTGCTTTTTGATCACATTCATGGCGATTTTACCGTCATTCTCTATGGAACACTCGAAGAGCTGTATACAGCTCCGTAGACTCTACTTTGGTTGGGATCAGATAAGAAAACCGATGAGAGGAATGCGGATCTAACTGGTTGAGCGAAAAGCGTTAGCTCTCCTCGCACACATTTCCAACCCAAGGAATTTATTATTATTCGCTGAATGGTCACGTAAACTAATTCTACCACGCGATAAAGATAAGGTAATGAGAGGTATCGAGACCGAGCGAGACAGCCCGAAATGACGAGTCTGAAAGCATGTACGTAAACATAGATGGAGTTATCGTTCGCGGAAGGAGGAAATCGTGGGGTTTGGTAGATTCCTCGTAAGCACGGGGTCCTATTTCTTCGCGTCTCGCGACGTCGCAGCCCAGTTGTGGGTGTGGAGATGCGTCAATGGTGTGAATAGGCGTGTCCAGCGAGAGACGCCTGTACTTACCGCTGGCCCACTCCAAAATCAATTAATAATGATCTGTACGTATTCTATTTTCTATCATCTTCTTAAACCTGGCCGGTGCGTACATTACTTCTCTTCAGCGGTAGAAAATCCATTTCGGGTACGAACAACGAAAACCGAGCAAAGGAGTCACAGCACCGAGGTATTATTTCTAGTATAAATAAAGTAATACAATACCTAAACGAGCAAACTGCAGCGATATTTGGGGATAGAGGCATAGATTTCCAGTCGCGACGATAGCTGCATCGCATCTCCCAGACTTGATCAATGTGTAAGCCTGTTCCACAGCGACCAAGGCTGTACTGCAGGCCGTGTCGATGGTGTAAGACGGCCCGTGCACTCCCAACCAGTAGGATATTCTGTTGGACAATAATGCCCTGGCGCATCCGACAAGTCCAAGTCCACGTGCCTGCATGAGCAAAGAGCGTGTTATGCTATTGAGCGTACAGGATGGGAGTTTAAATAAGAATAATAGTATACGTTGATTATTCGCAGATATAAGCAACAATCGCTTAAAGAGGAATATTAATGTGACTTCATTTCGTTGAATTAATGCGATTAATAAAATAAACATTGTTTGTTATTCAATGTAGAATTCTTGCTATTAATGGAAGGTCTGACATTTCTGAAATTTCTGAACTGTGTCACGTGGTTTACTATTGTACAGTTGCATTCTGCTTATCGCCAATATTTGATGTGTAACGCTAAAAAAACCATGCCTTTTTTGTTTTTGGTATAAAACCGTAGGAACAGATTTCTAATCTGTTTATATATGAGTAGAAATATTATCCATTTTTCAATTATCATTAAGCAGTAGACCGATAATCGCCCTTGTTATTTATGTAAGTTTAATTTAGATGTAAAAATACACGCAACTCTGCACGGTCTTCTTTGCCTACGGTCTTTCCGTGCCGACCGAATCTCTTTACGCGTCGAGTCTCGATCTATTTTTTCGTTGAAATACGAGAAAGAGTTTTACCTGAGGCTTTTCGTATACAAGCATCTTTTCTGCCTCGTTGAGTATACAGCCTGCGATAACGGCAGTTTTGGTTCCTCGCAGTTCCTTGGGATTAACTCCGGCGTCGACGATCGCCTCGTATGTGTGTTCCAGTAATATTCTACCCATAGGATCCATCGCTTGAGCTTGTTCCGAATGAACGCCAAAAAACACCGAATCGAATTTCGATATGTTGTTTATCTTTCCCATGCGGTGCGGAATATCTTTGAAATCTAAAATGAAAGATTACGAAACGATGCATCGCTTTGCTCACTGTACCGTATATCGCGCACATTTTATTCTTAGGCAAATAACCGAAATGCTGTTGCGTACAGTAAGCTGGAGCCATTATTGCTGCCATTGGTGTATTCATTTTCTGTTACTCCATCACCGTATTTCGTGCAAAAACATACCTGCCGTCCATCGTCTATCGTCGTTCGTTACAAGATCCACTTTGCCAAAGAGATTTTCTTGCAAAATCCGCATGTTATCGGATTCTGGAAATCTTCCCGCGATACCGGAAATGACGATGTCCTCTCCGGACTCTGGTGCCGCGCATGCTGCAGCTGGTACTTTTCCGCCGGCTTCCATTGTTAGCGTAGTATGTATCTAACTGCGACAAAGAACGATTCGATTCTTTATATTTTTTTACGCGCGATTTCCTTCGCGAATAACGTGGTATCCGTTTTAAATGGTTTTTGCAAAGCGCCAATGTCTATCGTCGCATTGCTTTGTAAGGGGGATCAGGATTAGAAGAGATGCAATGATAATTTTGTGATGACCTTTCTTTCGGTATAATGTGTGATGTATTAATTGCCAAGTAATCCTAGCCTATTTTACACTTGCTCTTCAACGTATACGCTGTATCCTCGACCCTTCTATCTTTACTTTTTTGCTGAACTTTCTCTTTCGCTCACTGTTATCGAAACTGTTCTCTTTCGCTTTTGAATTTGATCGTTCACTGTCGCTCATCAAATCTTACTGTCTTCACTTAAACCTTACTAGGGTTCTTCACCACTTATGGGTAATGCACACAACTCCGGTATTTTACAGTTTCTAAACTCTTACAATAATATCGTCAAAATTGTATCGCTTACACATAAATGTACATATATACGGGTTTTTCAAATTAAATGCACCCATTTGCAAATGAAATTCATTCCTTTGCAATTCAAGTAGGTTTACTAGATATTATGTGTAAAAAAACATCACATAATGATAATTACATAGTTAAAAATAGTCACATATCGAAGGGAAGGTATGTATTAAAACTGTGTACAGATATTACAGTAATACAATAATAATTCAAAGAAAACAATTTATAGATTAGATTGTATGTACTATATATGTATACATATACATAAATATGAAAATATAACCTAGTCTATAAACGATTCTCCTTGAATTATTATTATTATTGAATTATGCGCACACAGTTGTTATATATACCTTCATCTCCATATGTAATTATGTAACTGTATGAATTATAATAACATTTTTTATTTCTTACTGTTTAATTAAAATTATTTAAGTAAAAAATTATTTAATTATTGTTTTTTAAAATATCATATTCATATAAACGTACTTGATTTGCAAAAGGTTGAATTTCATTCGCAAAAGGCTGAATTTTATGCGCAAAAGTGTAAGTTTAATTTAAAAAACCTGTATCGGACCTAGATATCGATTGATAATACATATTTACGTTATTATCCTTCAAAAGTTCTTCAAACCGTAGCGAGCTGGAGCACGTGCCTCTATCCGAAATGGCTACTTGCGGTCTATTATAATTGCAAAAGTATCGAATCAAACACGTTATCGCTTCCTTGTTAGTTGTACTGTTGACTGTGTATAGCTACACGAATTATGTCATTCCGTCTACAATAAGAAAAGAACGTTGCTTTGGCAAACACTTTTTATCTATCTGACCATAATGATCGATATATAAATGTTTAAATGGTTCATCTCCCTGTGGGATATTATAGAAAAAGGTGAGATGCTATAAAAGATACAATATTATAAAGGAAGGTCGCTATCACCAACATTTTTTTTTATTATATTTAAGTACTAAAATGACCTTGAATATAAGAACTTTACATTTCAGGATTGTAAGAAAAGATAAATTGCAAATATATGGTTTACGTCCATATAAAATGTATTACTAATAATGGCACAAATGCTGATTAATTATTTTGTGTTGTATAATAGTATTTGAAACGTTGAATGCATACAGCCCCTTCATCATTTTCACACTGATAAATCGTTCTTCTTTTCTTTTGAGCTAAACAAACGACGCAAAGCTTTCGAACTTTTCTTGATAATGTTGAGGGGGTCGTTGGAAAATGTTGTCTAGAAAATTTGGATGGCAATGAAAGAAACTTGTAACATTTTGTATGTTTCTTTTTTGTATATTTAGTGTTTTTATATTACGTGCAATAATTTCTTCTCCTGAAAATAACATAACTATTCAAAAGCATCACATTGTATCAACGCGATAAAAAACAATTTTTTTAATGCTTTTTGATATCGTTGCATAGTATGAAATTTGCTTAGTATTTGGTCACTTCCGTCAATTGCTCCCATGTTTTTATTGCAATCTAAAACTATCTTCAGTAGGCTCGATAACTTCTTCTTTGGTTTCATCATTTATTTTTTCCGTTTTAGGATACTCAAGCGCGTGTATTGTTGATAACATAACATAACGAATATGATAGTGACCAACAAAGATGAGAGTATGCTTACGGTTGCGATGATAGTGACCAAGAAAATTCGGCGTATATATACGCTAATGACGCAAATGGGTTAAGGACATCAGGATTTTATCTTCTGTTTAAAGAGTGTAGATAATTGAAAAATGGTCTGGTTAAAAAAAAGTTGAAAATAAAACATAGACGCAATAAAAAGTGTAGGAAAACCTAACTATCCAACAAAAATTCGTTATTTTAATGTCAAATATTTTTAGATAATTTTAAGACAAAATTAACTAAAATAATAAAAAGAAAGAGTAATAAATTACAACAAAAAATATCGATAAGTCGGTTCAGTATGGCATATTTCGAAACACGGCTCTACGCAGAAATCAACATGGAGCTGACAGTCCCGTTGTGGGTTTTTCTGCGTTTTAATTATTTTCACCCGGGAAAGTGTCGTTTGATGGTTGTTTATCCAGCGCGTTATCTGATCACCCATTGGTTGAATTTTCTATAGAGTAATAACATATCTCGTGACCACTTGCTCAGGTATTCTTTACCATTAATATCTAATGCAGTAAGAGAATATTACAAGTAAAAAACAATCTTTTATAATGTTTTGCAATATAAAACAAGAAACATGCATATTCCTGCATATTCCTCGAGTACCAAATAGCGATTAGCGAGCGCTATACGTTTTTTCATCGTATGCACACACTGAATCATTAATTTGTTCCTCAACCCCTGAAGGGGGTCAAGGAGAAGTTGGAATACAACCGTGAAAATGTCAGGCAGAGGGACCGGATGGACCTGATTTATCAACTTTGCGATCGACATGCGCGCGACTTACAAACTGCGCAAAAAAGTATTTACCATGGCCTGTGCAATACATATTGATATATTTGGTTGCATTGTTCATAGAAACAGGCGAGTATAGTATTACGAAACCTAATGTAAATTATAGCCAGTATAAGAAGACGGAGGTGTTAGCCTTAAAAATTCTTTAAGAAGAAACTTTTGCATCCGAGTGAAACTTCGCACGGACAAAAAATATTATTTTGTATTTGAACAATTGGCGAAGCAATTAATATTACGAGGCCATAGAAAACTACTCATAACGTGATTTGGGTTTTTTATCATTTTTACTAGAAAATACATGTCTTCGGCTTCGGATTTTACCTTTTGGTATATACAATGAGGTAAAAAAAAAAAAAGAATTTATCGTCGACTACGGATTGTGTACACATCATAAGGATGCCTGATATATAAGGCGCTCGAGGCAAAAGGGTTAAACGACAATTGTTTTCATCTATCTACACTAGGTGTGGCCAACCCAATTGTTCATGCGGGTTACTTTGGAAATTCATTATAAACCCGCGGGCCGCATATAAAATTATATATCCCCATATTATATTTGGATCCACTGCAAAAAATGGTTACAAAACACTACACTAAGAACAAAAATAACGTCTAAAGTAAACATATTTTATAAAATTGCGATGAATCTCGCGCGTCGTAAATTTATTCAATGCGGCCTGCGGCTTTGGGTTCGCCACTCCTGATCTAGACACACGGGATTCGGTCAGTCGGTTCAGAACTGTCAATAGCTTCCTGACCACGCGCAGAGTGAAGCTCCTTGGAGCTGCATGGACCCCCATCGATCGTCCATCGAAGTGGGGATCGACGCATGCGCGTTGCCAGTCGATTCAGTTGGGACTCTTTCTTTGCGACTCCCGAATTATAACACCGCATCACCAGCTGCCGCCAGTGGTGAGCACTCTAAGCCTTGACGCACGTGCCTCATACGTATATGTGCACGTCCTGTGCTCCTTAGGAAGACGTTGCTGTCTCATTAATTCCTCATATGTCTCAATAAAAACGTGTGTTGTTCTTCATTGAAATGTACGTGCTTTCCAAATTTTAAATACGTTCGAGCATATTTTTCTGCTTTCGCCTGACACAGAGTATTTTCATGCAGCATATTTTTCCTTTTTTAGACGATCTGAAGATATGTTTCACGGTATCTTACTATCGTTTCCACCGTATACTTATAACGGCTTTAAATGTTCAACGTAAAGGAGTGTACAATTAATGCGAAATACGTTGAACAAGATTTAGTATGACCATTGTATTAATATTAATGAGACAATGGCCGCTAGATTTGGGTAATTATATGCGACTACAGCAGAGCAATGTGTTTCAACGAGTAATATTTTGAACTCAAAAACGAGATAAGATATCATACGGAATCATGCGAGGCAACTACTGTAGAAAAAAAGCTAGTATATCTTGTAATACGCGCAAAACGATGATTTCTTCTTAAAATTGATCAATATTTATTGTATACGGGCAAAATTATATTATAATCTATAATATTCCACGCAATTTTACCGAATTAATCTTACCAACTACTCGATTAAAACCTTTACGCCTGACCATACGGTAATTTGGTATAATTTCGATTCAGCTTTGCGCAGCATTCGTGTTACTACGAATCAAGTCGTTATTTTTGTTTCAGCGCTTCTCAGGAAGGGGTCTACTCGGTGAATGGATGAATCGTTCGGCGAGTTCTGAAGGGGAGCAAAGCGAATCGAGAATATGACTGCGACGGTGTCAGGTGGTAGGGACTCACTGGCCCTGATTTATCGACCCTATGAGCGACACGCGCGCGATTTCCAAACTGCGCAAAAATCTACAATCATCCTTTATTGATATTGCTGTTATAATTAACACTGTTTCATTTAATTGTACTATTCATGGAAATGTGCAAACACAACACTACAGAATCAAATATAATTTATTGGCAGCATAAGAATGTGGGACACGAATGCAGTATATTTAAAATTGAAGTAAAGTATTTAACAAGAAGATTCCGTATCAGAGTTATTATATAAAACGGTTCCGTAACATTAATCGATTGAAAGGATCCAATCGGGTAGTTGCGCGATACAGTTGGAGGAGCCAGTATTAATCGCTTCTTTTCAGAGCTATGTTGCGGCACTTTTTAGAGCTATGTTGAGTTGGAACCGTGGATAAGGTCATTAAGGGGACAAAGACGTCACAGAGAGTCATAGAGTACAGAGTCAGAGTTGCACAGCAGCGTATAGAGTGCAGAGTCAGAGTCGGACGCAAAGTAAAGAGCTAGAGTACAGAATAGAACCGAATTATCCGTATCATAGTAATGTCAATAAAGTATCTTCACTTATCGACGCAAGTCGCGGGCAAAAAAATACTGGAACCCAAGCAAACCATCAAACCCCACATTACGATTTCGTAAAATATGATAGAAAAGCATAAAAAGAAATTCGGATAAACTAAGTTGATAAATAATCTTTTTTGGCAGCGGTGGTATAATATCAAAGTTGCGTAAATTAAGATCATAGAACGCTTGCAAAATTTGGATCCGAAACTGATTAACGATCGCTTCGAAACTGTCTCAAAAAGCATTTTGCTACGTATGAATTCCCCATAATCCTGAATCTTCCTGAATCTATTTCTCTGCCCCTTGGTCGTCGAGAGTGGTGCGATCGTCCCAGTGGTAGTAGTTCTTTCTTGCACAGTATTCATGAAGAATTTCACTCACCCGTAGCCGAGTTGGTTAATAATTGGCCAAACGTAAGTAGGAAGTTGATTAATCTTCGCGCACAGAAGTTCCCGTTACTTGGGTGTCATGACTATGATACATTACCGCCGCATATTTATGAGTTAAAAACCAATCGTATCAGATTCTATTTTGGACCACGCGAAAATAGGTATAATAATATAACCAAAGCTTTCAACCGCAATATCCTCTCTTAAGGGATGAAGGACACTTCTTCTACAATAGTAAGAATCGAGAAATCTTTACGCTAGTCTGAAAACCATATTATTCGTACTTTACCTGTTCTCGCCACTAATACGATTTTCCAGATGGACCGCAAATAAAGAGCTTAAATATTAAGCCGGACAGAAATCAGATCGGAGGTTCAACAACTCGTTCAAGAAGCACGTGGGGAGCAGCACATTAGCACTTCTTAAGGATCGACAGGAGGCACTAGCGAACTCCGACTTGACTTTAGGAGCTGCAACCGGCGAAATTTAAAAGCTCCGGGGGAACCAGGTGGCAGCAAATGAGCGGTGCAGTAGCAATGTTCGCGAGCGCCTGCGCTGATCCCCCACCTTTCCCACGTCTCGATGTATCTCACTCGCTCTTATCGCGCTTCCCTGGATCTCGGTATCGCTCCCCAATTTGCGGCGTCGCGAGTCAATCATATCGAATCAATGTCACTCGATATGCCTCTCTCTCGTTTGCAACGTCGCTTTCTGACGTCGCCTTCCGATATCGTCGATGAAGCATAAGCGCGAGCAATATCTGACGAGCTTGCCACCCTCGACGGAATCTGCCGCGCGCATCCGGAGTGGAGAACGCTAAGCGGGCTTTATTGTATATGCGAATATACAGTTGTAGATAAGTAGTACATACATATTACAACGATTTATATCGAATGACACTCGGTGAAAATGCTTTTTCTTGCAACACATTCTGGAAAATAGAATACTCCTAAGACTATATCTATGAAGGAATATAATTATGAAAAATTGTAAAGTTATCGATAATTTGGTAATTTGTGATTAATATTGGCCGGTTTCGTGTCACAAAAAATTGAATGTAGTGAGGTAGAAAATTCCGATAGTAAGGGATTAAACTCGGCATGGACTTAATGACAAATAATCTTTGTTCACGTTAACGTTGTATATTTTTCCATATAATTAATTACATAATTTTAATAATAAATATATCAAAATGTAATAATTAAAATAATTCTCTTTAGAATTAAATTAAATTCTAATTAAACTGTTTTATAGAATTATTTATAGAATCTCTGCTGTATATGGAATCCTTATTTGATTATCCTTTATATAGATTTCTTATACAGAATCGCTTTTTTTGGATCAGGATCTCAGAATTCTTGCTGGACTTTCTTGCTCGGACGGTGATCAAAGATGCGCTTCATCTCCCGACGCTCTTCCGCCATTGGGACGCGCAAATAACTTGGTTTGGAGCGAAGCCATCTCAGCGCACGTCCTTTTACTTTCGAGCCAACGAGGATCTTCGTGGCTTTCTGATCCAGACAATAACTCACGCGGCGCAGCTCCACCAGCCGTATCTACCTCTCGAAGACGTCATACAACTCTTCGAATT
Organism: Ampulex compressa; assembly: GCA_038496175.1. Classification (NCBI taxonomy): domain Eukaryota; kingdom Metazoa; phylum Arthropoda; class Insecta; order Hymenoptera; family Ampulicidae; genus Ampulex; species Ampulex compressa. Next base: position 17,302 of record JBCFXI010002728.1, read on the forward strand.
CGCCAATGAAGTCCGAAGAAGCCTTAATGCTCACGCTCGCGCTCGATGCACACCGTGTCTCGTAACGCGCGGTCAACGGAGTTGGACAATCGTCCTCGCGTCTACGCAGATCGAGTTCGCGTCCCAAAAGGTCTCCCTCTCCACGCAACAGCTCAAGCTCTCCTTCGACCAGACTCGAAACATTAGAATTCATTCCCAGAATTTGCACTTGTCCCCCGGCATCGCAGTCCTTTGCATCTTCGTCGGGGGGCATCGCCGATGCCAAATCATTCGAGGCACACTGACTCATTCTATTCATCAGTTCCGCCTTCGAAGACGCGGTGGGTAGACCTATCGATCGCAGAAGTTCCTTTGAGTGGTCAATCCTAAAGTAGTTGCAGTCCTGGGAACTCGACATCCCACTGATTTGTACCGTAGGACACGGATAGCGACAGTACATACGCGGAGAAGCAGGACGCGAAGTACAGACTCGCACTTGAACATCTTCCGACCTTTCAGGTCAAGATGTAATCGAATAAATCAGACTGTAATTGTTTAATTGAATCCTATTTATGAGCTGTAAGACTAAAAATGGTCAGAATAAAACAAGAGGCGACCGT
>JBCFXI010002729.1:0-17899 GCA_038496175.1 Ampulex compressa
AGAGCTGATATTGCAAGGCTTGTGTGTGAAAAAGTTCTATTAATTCTACACAGTAGTTTTTGGTTGGTGAAAAACGAAAAACAAAACGAAATGACTTTCCGAACAACCCAATAATTACACAAACTTTACTCGCTCAAACGACTACAAATTCAACCGTCTACCCACGCAAACACAATTCTAAAAAATTTCACCTACTCACACAAATATAATCCTACAAACTCAACTTCCTCCAACGACTACAAACCCAACTCCCCCTCAAACACAAACATATAAACACCCCTTCCCCCAACGACTACAAACCCAACTCCCCCTCAAACACAACCATCCAAACACCTCTTCCTCCAACGACTACAAACCCAACTCCCCCCTCAAATACAAAAATACAAACACCTCTTCCTCCAACAACTACAAACCCAACTCCCCCCTCAAATACAAAAATACAAACACCTCTTCCTCCAACAACTACAAACCCAACTCCCCCCTCAAATACAAAAATACAAACACCTCTTCCTCCAACGACTACAAACCCAACTCCCCCTCAAACACAACCATCCAAACACCTCTTCCTCCAACGACTACAAACCCAACTCCCCCCTCAAATACAAAAATACAAACACCCCTTCCCCCAACGACTACAAACCCAACTCCCCCTCAAACACAACCATACAAACACCCCTTCCCCCAACAACTACAAACCCAACTCCCCCTCAAACACAACCATCCAAACACCCCTTCCCCCAACGACTACAAACCACAACCAACAATTCCACGGATCCCACTCACCAGCTCCAACCCAATGAAACGAATCCCACTCACTCCGGCACTCGCAGGAACTCCACTTACCAGATAATCCACCGGTATATCGAAAGCCACCTTGTTGTCCCCCTTCGGCACGTAAACCGGCTCGGCTGGCCGATCGAACAGGTAGAGAATCCCCGTCTTGTCAGTGGCGGCCATCGCGATTGGCTCGAGAGGAGAAGTATTCCGGAGCGATGAGGAGATATTGGCACCGTGGCGATCGACGCTCGACGCTCGACTGTCCGCCGGCTTATTTACCAAAAGGTGCGCGCTGCGCCCATTTATACGCCGATTAGTCAGGATACTGCGGTCCCACGATAAACCGGCCGACTGCCGACCGCAAGATCCGCCGCGGAAACCTGAGATAGTTTCGCCTGGCACGTCGAAAGCCAGATCCTGCGCCTGCTTTTTCCTGTTTTCGAAGGAAACCGGCCAAGGGCGTAGTCGGTACTTTGTTCTTAGGGGCCTCGCGCTTTTCTTTTATACTGTTTTATTTTATTTCTTGCGAGAGGCTTTTTTCCTCGTGCTGGGTTTTTTCTTTGCGATTGAAGAGCTTTATTTCTTCTGTTGTGTGTGTTTTTTTTTGTGATTGAAGAGCTTTATTTCTTCTGTTGCGTGTTTTTTTGTGATTAAAGGCTTTATTCCTGCTGCTGTTTTTTGTGATTAAGAGACTTTATTCCTACTACTGTTTTCTGTGATTAAGGGACTTTATTTCTACTGCTGTTCTTTTGTGATTAAGAGGCTTCATTCTTCTGTTATTTTTTTTATGATTGAGGGGCTTTATTTCTGTTACTGTTTTTTTTATGATTGAGGGGCTTCATTCTTTCTGCTGTTTTTTTTTCTTCTATTTTGGGGTGATTGACGGGTTGCGCGTTTGGATTATTAGGGGTTTTTCTTGTGAAAGGGGAGACTGGAGGGGGATCGTGCCTTGACCAATGTGGAAATCGTAACGTGCACGTTGCAAGTGGTTTGTAATAGCGTGGGGAGATATGGCCCATACGTTAACGTATGTATAACAAAAACAATTATGTATATGTATTAAAAACATATATATGATATTCTATTCCATAATTCTGGTAATTTTGCTCCTTTCATTTTTTTCACCTAAATTCTATTCCATATTCCATCATTCCAATAACAATACATAACGTTCTATTCCATAATTCCCATAATTTCACTCGTTTCATTTGGTTCATTTAAATTCTACTTAGGCCATCGCAGTCGATGCCTTTCACATAATAATAATAATAATAATAATAATGATAATAATAAATTCTATTTATAGTCATAAGAACAAAAATATGCTGTTTCCTATGCAAGCTCAGAAATTCTTGTTACATTTTTTAAGGATGCCTCCGGATGATCTGAAAGCGTTCAGTTTAGTTACGTCCATGGAAACCACACGCGGAAGAAGCAAATCTAGATCGAGGTGCGACCAAAATATTAGCCCCGGAACTTCAAGAAACCACTGGTCTAATCCCAACTGTCCTTAAAAAATATCCGGCCACTCACACGGTCGCAGATTTAGTGTGTGAGGTACTTAGATGTTCTTTACACCACTACTTGTGCGGTTTATTTATATATTATGTAAGTAAAATATATGTATAATCATATACAAAAAAAAATAGAATAGACAGAGTAAACAGAAACAGAATAAGAAACCTATAATCGATAATAAAAATCAATTGAAATTGAAATACAAACAGTGACCTGATCTATGCGTTGTATCATTGTAATAATGTATATTAATATAAAAAATGTCTGTTAAAAAAATCATGTATATAAATATATATATACAAATATATAAATTAAACTTTTCAAAATCCAAGCGTAATTTACACGCAGAAAAAAAATAAGGAGTAATCGTACAACCGAATTATCCATCTCCATACATCCAGCGCTTTTGACGGAACGACGAAGCAAAGAAATTAATCCAGTAAGCTCGATGGAGAATGCTCGAGCACCTTTCGTCGAACGCGCAAAATATCAATTATCCGTGGAAGCCTGAAAAATTTTCGAGGCGCCTTTTGTTATGAAAAGCCAACAAAGCAAATGCCAGCCTGTCGGCGAACGTTTGTCGCTGCGCACAAAAGGGATCGGCACTCGATAACTTCTCGTTACCAGACAGTGTCGATTTATTTCCAGGGGGTTGAAAAAAAAAAAGAGGAGAAAACAAAAGAAATTGAGAGATGATCGATTCGCGCTTTGGAAAATACGAAATTGTCGCGAATTCGAATGAACCTTTTGGCGCAATATTAAACGGCCGTTCGAAGGCATCCGCTGGCGGATTTAATTCCTCGTTCGCCTACGCTTTGATCGTCGCTTTAACAAAAGTCCGCCAGAAATTCCTCGGTCGCTTATGAATTTTTCTGGAAAACATCGATCCTCGTTTTTTAAATCATTTGCATCAGCAGCGCATGTATGAGCGGTTCTTTGATATTTTAGGTGCGATTAATTTATTGTTCTTTATGCTTGGAACGATGTTAATAATTAGACACAAGTTTTATTAGGGGTGAAGTTTGAAATTATGATTGCATTCATAAGGCGATTTATTCGAAGGAGAGAAGAAAAGAATTATGTACTTAAAATATATACTTTTTATCAATTTAAATAAATTATGAAATTCGTGCCATTTTGATTTAGCAATGGTGATCAATGAATTCTCGTTATGGTGTAATGTATAATACTTACTGTATGAAAGTCCTGAAAACATCCATAGCTCTTCTCCGTAGATATTTTTAACGCAAACTACTGAATTTTTCAAGTTAACTATAAGCCGTGTTCGTATTTTTTTTATTATACAATGTATATGTCTAATATATAATAATATGGTATTGCGTGTATAAATATATGTAATAAAAATGATATACATGGAACCAAATCTTAAACACTATTAAATTCTACAACATTTATAAAAGTGAATTATTGCCACTCATTTCTGTCAAAATCATTTTTATTTCAGTCGAAGGATTTACAATTCGATCACGCAATTCGTCGCAGCAGAGGGTGGAAAATACGTAGGTGAATCATAGGGATGAAAATAATGAGAGTTTGTAAAACCAGCGTGATGAAACATATATAAAAAATAAATTTTTAAATATCGAATAAACTAATATTTCTTACAATCCAAATATATTATCAAGATTACGATAAATATGAAATTTTTTCTTTGGAAATTTTACTTCGAAATATCTTTAAAAAACGAGCATTCTTTACAGAGTCTATTTTTGATAATGTAAATATAATAAATAAATTTTAAGTTCGTCGAAAGTCGTAGTAGTTATTATTAAATCCTCTGTATTCAAACTCTATCTAACAAGTCATAAATTCTTCAAAATAATAAATAATATCACGTCTGTAATTTTGAGAGACAAAAGTGTTTTGGGTCTCACGCAGTATTAAAAAAATTAACTAAAACAAACTCGATACTTCAACGATTTCCTAAAATTCTTTTTATGCTCTTTGATAATTGTGATCATCGCATATTCCCTACATACACATAAATACTTACGACAAACAATCCAGCTGGTGCAAAACTACAAACAAACAACACAAATCCTACTAATACAATCAATATAACAAATATAAACCACAATGAGCACGTCCTTCATTTATTTAATCCTCATAAATCCTAATATAATCAATACAATTAATATAACGCCAGAATAAACAGCTCCTTCATTTATTTAATCCTTACAAACGCCAACAGCCATATTCAAAACCAACCTGATTTTTTTAGTTATCAAACACACGAGGCGCGTCAAGGATTTCCAAAGGGAATTTTTCCAAATTGACTGTAAAATCAAAAATAAACGGGGCGTAATGGAAAGCGTGTCTAAATATTCAGGAATGCAGTGAGGTATATTTCTGTAAAGATAATAAATTCGAGATAATGCGAGGTACGTGCAAGTGCCCTTTATTGGTGGTGCTTTTACATTTTTTCCATCGATCGCCACTCAGGCGCGCCGATATGTATTTCTTTTTTATTTCCTCTCTCTCTCTTTCACTCTCATTCTCACACTTTCTTTCACTCACTCTCTCTCTCTCTCTCTCTCTCGTTTTCTCCTTCCAAAAGTCAGCATTTCCTTGCCCGAGAGGCACTAAAATCACTTACGAATCGTTAGAACAAAATGTCGGCCTGCAAGGTGCGGCTGGAAAGAAACCAAAAGTATCTTTTTCTTCGTCATTCTTCGTGCACGAAAGTTTCTCGCGATAGTCTTCCTCCTTTTTGAATCTCTGAAGGGTGAAACTGTGTTTTTTTCCAATATATTAATTATGCTTAAGTGTATTAGTTATAATATTGTATTAGTCTCTGTTTTATCTTTATATTAGTCGCAGTTGCATTGTCGTATTTGTGTCTTTTTTAATTTTTATCTTTGGACGTGAAAAATCAAGACGATGTGGATTAAGGGGAGATACTTTTGGCGTGCAATGTGTTTTATTTATTACGCATGACACCGTGAAAGATCAGATTGGAGAATGTCGATGAATTCTCTTATTTTTATATATATTATATATTAAAAAGTTGCACTTTTGTTTTAATGTAATAGAAATTTTTGTATTCGATACTCAGCACCAGTGCAAAGTGAATGTCGAATCTTATCGAGCGACTATGCAAATGCTGATGTTAACAAGAGAATATCGACACTGCTGGACATCGATCTTTTACAGTACAATACACATTAAAAAATATTATACTAAATAACGTAAAAATAAATAAAATATAACACATATATATATAAAATACTGCTGATAAATCATTGTGCCACCCTTCATTTATATTAGAATAAATTTCTTTCAGAAGGTTTAGTGGAGAAGCCAAATTAGCAGTCTGTACCAAAAATAAAAAAATAGAAGGTTTAGTGGTAAATATACTTCAATATAAATAATGAACTTTCCTTAAACTTTTCCCTTTTCCTTTTCTTCTTTTTTTTTCACGTCTTTAAACATTTCTCTTTAAACAGCACGAAAACGAAGATAAAATTTCAACAGGATTCGTCGATCGGATTTAAACCACAGCCACAAAAAACGCATCAAAGCTGCAAAAGCCGAAAACGAACGAGAAAAAAGGGAGGAAAAATTGCAAAGAGTGAAGCACGAAAAATCGCGCGGATGTTCGCGCGAAGTGGAAAATGTACGAACCGCCAAATGTTAAACGGTTGAAGCACTCTTCAACCGAGTTTACACGGCGCTTCGCTCGCGATTTGCATAATGCGAAACAATGGCGAAACTTTTCGAGGGATATCGCCCTTTGCAAAACGTCCTCAACGTCTCGAGATGGCGTTTCGTTGAAAATAATTTCGACGTGTTTACCAGATCAGTTTTCTGCAAAAAAAAAAAAATTAGCCAAAAAAAAAGAAGCCGAAAAAGATTTGCCTGGTTAATTCATGAATAGAGAAGAATAAGTTTTTTACATTAAACTCACCTCTTTGCAAATCAAGTAGTTTCTTATATATTTAAAAAATATCAGATAATGTTAATCACATTATCGAAAGAATTATTATCGAAAAGAATGCTTTTCCAAAATCAAGTTTAGCGCAAGAAGTGTGTTCGCCGATCGGTTCTCCTTGAATTATTATTATTATCGAATTACTGAATTATCCGCACACGGTTTTCATCCATACCTTCATCTTCGTATGTAATTCTATGAATTGTTATAACATTTTTTATTTCTTACTATATAATTAACTTTATGTTTTTTAAATATGATACATATGTAAAAGAACTTAATGTGCAAGAGCGTGAATTTCATTTGCAAAAGAGCGAATTTCACTTGCAACAGAGCCAATTCCATTTGCAAAACATTGAACATCATTTCCAAAAGAGTGAATTTAATTTGCAAAAGGGTGGTTTCCATTTGCAAGAGGCTGAATTTCATTTAAAAAAAAACCCTGTATATTTGAGCAGGAAGAATCGAGCGGGAAAAAAGTGGCGGGTCAAAACTTCCCTCCGCCCTTTCCGCCACCTCCCTTCTCTTTCCCAGAAGGAATTCCCGGGGGGCGCTGCAACTTTTCTCGTTACTTTTTAGCTACACCTTGCGGCCGTCTAAAAAAATAAAATCTATTCTACCACGATCGCTTCTTACGCGGCACTCTGGAAATTAACCGCGGCTCGAAAATACGTTTTCTCCAAACGCGCTTAGGAGGCTTGGTTCGTCTCCCGAAGTCGCGTCGTAGGCCGATAACCGAATGTCGAAAGTCACTCTTGAGTTTAACCCTCCATAACCGATTATTCATTTAATATTCATTCATTTATTTCATATACTTCATTCGCATGTTTTATATATTCGCTTATTGATTTTATTCATTTATTTTAACCCATTATTCACCATTGCCACTTTTTGGATCATTTTTTATTCGTTTCTACCTGAGGAGTGCGACTTGTAGTTTTGATAGTTGAACCTAAATGTTGTACTGATTGCTATGAAAGTTGGAAACTCAGTAGAAATATTTTTTCTTTGATTGACTTAGGAGATTGATTGGTTAGTGTATTTTTTAGGCTTGCACTTGACTTTGGCGTGTAATGGGTTAATTTCTCTTGTATCCTGTGGGATAATTAAGTGTAATAATAGTCCTGGCTTGTTGTTAATTTAAGAACGTAACAATAATTCGATAATATAAGTTGAATTAATAATTAATTTTCTCAATAGGGTTTAATTCAACGCCCTAAACTTTATAATTTTCCAATATCAATCTCATTTTATTGTATAATTTAGAAATTATTCAATAATTATTCTAACTCCACAATTTTGCTCTGTTAGACAAAGAATTATTGTTGTCTTCTTAAAAATTAAATAACGTACGTCGATCAAAATTATAGACACCGATTAAACCAATCGAATAAACTTCTTAATATTTATCAATATCTTATAAATAAATATATTTAATAATCACATTTTTATTCCTCCTTCCATTTAATTCCATGCTTTTAAAAGGTAGTAAAAACGCAATAAACCAACGAGTCTTTGGCCTTTGAATTCCCAATAATCTACAAATCTGAGTGAAAAAACCTTACTTTGGAATGAACAGCACTTTTCTATTCCAAACTCTTGGTTACTTTCGACTCATTATCGGTTACAGAGGGTCGACCAGTCGTAACGGATTAATTACACGACCTCAGGATGTAAAACCACGCAGCAAATCATAATCCTCCTAAAAGTCACAACGATTCACACATTCGCGACAGATCTAATTCTATGAAAATCAATTCGAATTCATAAAGCATCCGACGATTTTCAACGATTGAACATCGCTGTTCCTCTTACAGCTTTGCGTACGCCCAATAAATAAGGACAGCCCTTACACCTTGCGGACTAACAATGTTAATTGCGAAAGGATAATCATAAATATGCGGACGAATAAATAAATGATGAATACTCGTCGCGAGCCAAAAAAAGGTCCCGTGGATCAGAATATAATCCAGGATCCGTCCAAAATCGTGGATTGGGTTGCAGCGTATTGTACAGCACGGAACGAAGTATTCAGGAAATACGAAGAGCGTTACACGAATTAATCTAGCGGATGCTACTGTTGCTGAAGGGTCCCATAATCTTCGACATAAATCCTCACCTTTCTCCCCCTCCTCCTCCTCCTCCTCCTCCTCCTCCATTGGTTGATCGAGGATCGTGGAGCTTGGTATGGCCACGACAAGTATCGTAACAGACGATATAGGAAGTTAAATTTGGGAGAGATAGAATTTTGAAGAGAGATATGAATTTAGATTGAGACTCGTGAAAGCACTGTCTCTGTGCATCGAATCTCTCTGTAAGATTTTGATTTTTTGCCACTTGGATCGTGGATTAATCCTTTGACTGCGATGTATTTCGATAGAGATAAATTGATATTGTGCGATGAGTATGTATATGGAGATTGAATTATTCTTGAGTTTATTAAAGACTCAATGAAATTCTTACAAACGTGGGAGAAGCAAGGTTGTTGGTGTTTGTTTATTTATTTGATTGATGTAGATGTATATATTGATCCAATGGTACATCAGTTTAATGAAAAGAAGCACATAAGCGTGTTATTAGGAAAAACCTAATCGACCACGCGTTACACGCCGTTTGCTCGAATGATGTTGATTTATCTTGAATAACTAAAGTGTTAACGATCATCATAGTCGTTCTATGTCCTGATAAAGTCTGATAAAGACATAGAATTTGACGTGCAAAACCAAAAATTACAAACAGACGAACATATAACCGTCCTCCTCAAATTAGAGTAAACTCTGCTTAAAATATTCTTTTAAACCAATTATAATTTGGCCAATAATTGCGCGCAAAACTTTGACTGAAATATAGTCTGTACATTAACCCTTTCCAGTCGTTTCATCCGTATAATCCGCTTCCCATAATCAAGCACCTCTAAATAGTATTCCTTCCAAATTTAATCTGCTTACTAAAAATTAATAATCTGCACTGAAAAGGGTCAATAAATCTGGCATATAAAAAGGGTTAATATATATAAAAGCCACGCACGAGTTTATAGCGTGCGCATGCGCGTCTGCACGCGTGCCTTTGCATGTATACGTATATACCTGGACCTGTAAAACCGTATATACACGTTTTCGCAGCCAAAGGATTAATTCGACCTCGTCGATCCTCCCGCCTCGCCTTTTCGCTCGCCCAGAGACAAGCAGTCGGCCGTTTTAAATACACTCTTTACGCCGGGTTACGCAAGAAGACGGAGTTAATGATGCGTCTGTGAAAAAAAAAGTGGAGTGGGCTTTCCGGTGAATCGCGTTATTACCTCGAAAAGATGATTCATCATCGCCGTAGATAATGATCAGGAAGCACCGGCTTACTCGCGCACGAGCCAGCTACATTGTTTTTCCCCTGCAGCAGCCGTTGCGCAATGAAATAATTGCTTGCATCGATTTTTGCACCGATGGCCTCCACTTTTATCTTCCTCGTACCATTCGAATCATCTGATCCCGTTCGAGCGTGCCTTAATCGCGAATTACGACTGTTAATTGATTTCGTGCACAGTGAATACTCCATTGGCCCAAATCAAAATTATTTATTCATTTATTCATATTTTTGTTCCCACTTTTCAAGGAACTTGCTCAGTGGTCGTACAAATAAGAATATAACATTTATTACTGATCTTACGTGGGGCAAGAATAATAATATAAATGTTATTATTATAAATATCAAATAAATATCAACCGCAGTTTAGTAGCGAATAGATTCGATATTTATAATAATAATAATTATATTATTATTTCTGTCCGAATAAAATTGCCAATAAAATTTATATTCTCATCATTAGTTAAGAGTTAGATTATTAATCCTAGATCGTCCGTTAATACGATTTATATCGATTACTCGATATTCGCTTAGGTATTCCGTTACTGTTTCCCAAAGTCCAGTTTTCCAATTGGATCGTCGATCGAAATTGGAAATATCCACAATTTCTCGTCTTACCTTCTCCGTTATTATGATTTACATCGAATTATCTCGCGTATAATTATTACGTCACTGGTGCACGTTCAAGATCATCGATTAATATCCGTAAGAAATGCACAGTCCCTTTTCAAACGACCGCCTTCATTATTACGATTTATGTCGAATATCTCCTACACGGTTATCTCTTCGCTAAAAGCCTTTCATCATATGCAGACTCTTTCGAATCTGAAAATCATCGATTAACATCCGTAAGAAATACACAGTCCCTTTTTTAAACGACCTCCATGATTACCATTTATGTCGAATACCTCCTACAGAATTACCCCTTTGCTAAAAATGTTTCCTCACGCACAGTGCCCTTCCAAAATCATCGATTAATAGCCATAAGAAATACACAGTCCCTTTTTTAAACGATCTCCATGATTACGATTTATGTCGAATACCTCCTATACAATTACTCCTTTACCAAAAACCTTTTATCAGAATTCCTCGAAAACGATCGATTAGTATCCGTAATAAATACAAAGTCCCTTTTCAAACGACTTCCACGATTACGAATTACGTCGAATGTCTTCTACACAATTACTCCTTTACCAAAAACCTCTTATCAGAATTCCTCGAAAACGATCAATATCCGTAATAAATACACAGTCCCTTTTCAAACAACCTCCACGATTACGATTTATTACGAATGTCTCCTACACAATTACTCCTTTACCAAAAACCTTCTATCAGAATTCCTCGAAAACGATCGATTAACATCCAAAACCAGGCATCACCCTTTCTCTATCGCGCATCGCCTATAAACTACCATCCCAAAATTCGCATCCCACGACTCTCTCTCTCTCTCTCTCTCTCTCTCTCGAGCGCAAGACCATCCCGCACTAACCTCCCGCCTTCCGCTAATATTCCTCGATTATCATCCGCGAGTAGATCCCAGAGCTCCCCTCGTGCCTACAGGAGGGGGGGGGGGGGGGGTAGAAGAAGAGGGAGAGGGCGATGAACGAAGGGCTGAGAAGGATTCCTCACGGTTCTCCGGGCTCAGCGCCTCTTCTCCTGCTCCTCTTTCGCCGCCTGCCCCTCCTGCGCCTCGTCGCGGCAGTCCTGCTCTTCAGCCTCGTCGACCTGACGACGCTCCTGCGCGACCGACGGAGCAGCTGCGCCACGTCGGGCGTGCGAGGCGTCTGCTGTCTGCACCGGGGATCCTGGCAGTCCACCAGGAGACGGGAGTCGCCTATCCACTTGCCGTGGCAGGTCGCGTTCGAGGCAGACAGCTTCCACCTGCCGATACCCACGAGTCTCTGGAGGACCTCGCTGCCGCGCCGCTCGACGCAGATCCTCGAGCCTGGGGAGACAAGGGGCTTAACGTCTTATCTCGCGCGAGGCAGCCTCGAGTGGCTTGCGAGCTTGTCGTGGGGTAGAGTGGGATGATGTGGGAGATCGTGTTGTTTCGGATGCTGGGATGATGTGGGCTTTTGTGCGTGAATGGTGTGCTGATATGCTGGATTATGGGATTGTCGTGGGTTCGGATGGTGCGATGATGTGGGAGATCGGGGTGTTTTGAATGGTGCGGTGATATGGTGGGCTTTCGAGGTGTCGTTGGTTTGAATGGTGTGCTGATATGGTGGATTTTGGGATTGTCGTGGGTTCGGATGGTGCGATGATGTGGGAGATCGGGTTGTTTCGGATGCTGGGATGATGTGGGCTTTTGTGCGTGAATGGTGTGCTGATATGGTGGATTATGGGATTGTCGTGGGTTCGGATGGTGCGATGATGTGGGAGATCGGGGTGTTTTGAATGGTGCGGTGATATGGTGGGCTTTCGAGGTGTCGTTGGTTTGAATGGTGTGCTGATATGGTGGATTATGGGATTGTCGTGGGTTTGGATGGTGGAGTGACGTGGAAGATCACTTCGTGGTTTTGAATGGTGGGTTTTGCAGGTGAATGATATGCTGATATGGTGGATTTTGGGATTGTCGTGGATTTGGATGGTGGAGTGATGTGGAAGATCACTTCGTGGTTTTGAATGGTGGGTTTTGCAGGTGAATGATATGCTGATATGGTGGATTTTGGGATTGTCGTGGGTTTGGATGGTGTAGTGATGTGGAAGATCACTTCGTGGTTTTGGATGGTGGGTTTTGCAGGTGAATGATATGCTGATATGGTGGATTATGGGATTGTCGTGGGTTTGGATGGTGCGATGATGTGGGAGATCGGGGTGTTTTGGATGCTGGGATGATGTGGGGTTTTATGTGTGAATAGTGTGCTGATATGGTGGCTTTTGAGCTTGTCATGGTTTCAAATGGTGCGATGATGTGGCAGAAGTGGCTTTCGCACTTGTCATCATTTCGAACAGGACGCAAATATGAAAGGTCCCATTGTTTGACTAGTTTGGTAATGTAGTCAAGTAAGTTTGGTAATACGATCATACTAGGTTTTATACGTATCGTTACTTAGAACGATATACCAATTTGTGGTTTATTTCTCGTAAATCTCTCTTCTCGCGTGTTTCCAAAGTCCGCGTAGAACGATATCAAAAAACTATAGTCGCGGTATATAAATCACTCGTTATAAATCCATGAATAAATAGTTAAGAGACTAAATAATTGCACGGAGACGCGGTTAAGAAGATAAAGAAAAGTGTAGCATGATAATCAAATTCGAGAAACTCAAAAGAATAGAATAGTTGACCAATTTTTAATTTAATTTAGGCAATCAAAGTAGCCGCGATGCCAGATGAAGCGTCTCATAAAATAAAAGAGTCGAGATGATAAAAATTTGGAAGAATCGTTGCGAACTGCACTCGTGATGTACGAAGGACATTGCGTCGAAGGAGTTTTATTATTTCAGCCTTGACATTTCACTTTTGATTCTGAGAAATTTAAATAATATACCGACTGCGCACACGTGTGCATACTTCTGACAGGTTTTGAGATCATCGGAATAAGATTTGCATATGGAACTCTGCTCTTGAATAATCCAGTGATCGTGACCGACTGACACGGCCGATGTTCTGGTGCAATTAATTCAAATCCTTGGACCTTCGAACTCTCGAATTATTTGACTTCCACATTTTGAATTAATGTGATTTTTAAATTGTCGAATTTTCAAATCCTCAAATTTTAGAAATTTCGAATTCTCGAATTCTTTAATTCTAGAATTTTTACTCTTTCGAATTTTCAATTCTTCAAATTCTGGAATAATAATAATAATGCAGTATGCAATTCAAATCAATAGCATTCACTGCCAATCAAATAAAAATACTACGCTGGCTCGATAAAATGTACGAATCAACAATTGAATGGAATAAACAAAAAAACGTTAACAAAAAACAGTTTCGATGAACAACAAATCGCTGTATTTACCGTTGTACTATATTTATCGTCGCACAGGACGTTCCAAAGCGCGCTAACATTTTATTTTTTAAATAAAACACATTTTTCAGTGAGGAATTGCCAACCTCTTTATTCGTCAGCACAGCGTATTTTACTGCAACAGAAACAAAGCAGTTATCGCAAAACAAAACTTTATGATTCCATTATCTCGCGCCAAATTGAAGTAAATCTACTATCAAGACCGCAAAAATCTTGCGACTCTGCGCCATTGGACTTCCTTCTTGGTAATTATCTTAAGGATAAACTGCACCAATAAACCAAAGACAATTCCAGAGCTGAAAGAGGAAATTCGACATTTTCAAGTTCCCTCGGCATTTCATGCAATCATACTAACATATCGAAAAAGCGAACAATTGTCAAAGTAGCCAAAGCGATCGCACGACGAATATTGTACTCCACAAATAACCTTCTTCAAAACACTTCACAATAAAGCACGCACAGTACTTCAATAAAATCCTCTAAATACTTCGAAACAAGGTAAAACCCTCCTCAACTCTCGCGCAAAAAAAAGGTGTTTTATTCGAAAAACTAAAATGTCGCATCACTGCGCGACACCCTGTATTAAACCAACTGGCTTTCAGAGCGCGCGGATCGGCCTTTGTGAAAAACGTTGGAGCTCGATTATTCGATTACTCTTCGAGCCGAAAATCCTCGATTGCGAGGAATTTCAGGTGGCATTAAATCGAGGTAAAGCCGATGCTCGATTAAAAAGGAAGGGAAACTCGGAGAAGAGCGAGGAAATAATATTTTTTCTTTCGCCAACGTGGTTTATCTGCACGGACTGCGGAGCTGCTCCTCGAGTGAAGGAGTTGGGATCTATCTTCTTTGCAGATCTCGTAGATCATCCGTTTGCAGATCGCGGGGAGTTGCGGACTTTAATTTGCGCGACGCCACGTCGAATCTAGGCAAGGTGCTAAATCGGCTCTCGGCCTGGACGCGATTGAAATCTTGGACGAGTCGATTTTCCGATTCTGCTTAGTCGGGAAAATCGCCGATAGTCGAGAAAAAGTCCAGGGATTTGCGGAGAGTTCTTAAGCGGCGGTGAAATTTTTAATCGCATTGTTGCATTAATGTAACGAGATCGTCTTCTCCTCGAAATGAGATGTGAAAAATGAGTTTGTGAATAATTATTGCGAATAGAATACGTTTATTTGATTATGCTTAGTCGCGAAAATTGCTGATAGTCGCGAAAAGTCGAGGGATTTGCGGAGAATTCTTAAGCTGCGTTGATATTTTTAATTGCATTGTTGCATTTATGTAACGAGACTTGAAGGATCGAGATTCGTTTTCTTAGAAAAAAGAATATTAAAATATATTTTACAATTGGTCACTGTAAATATCCATCGCCTTTTCCGCTTAATTAAGTTGCAAAAACCACTGATACTTGCAAAGAAAAAACAGATTCGCCAATTTTTATATACCATTACATCGATAAAACTGAACCCACCATTTTAAAAACAGATTTTTTATTAAAAAAAAATATATTTCCATTTTTCTCTGTATTTTTCTATTTTTTATTTAATTATTGCAAAGAAGAATTATTTTCTAATCCTACTAAATCCTGAAGGTTATAAATACTCTCGAAGAGTCGATAAATTTTCGAATATATTTAAACGCTGCGCAGCACAAGCCGCAGCATAGAATATTAGATCAATCGATATTTCGTCCTTGTACTAAATTTAAATTTATCATTCGTATCAGTCACGCGAAAAAGTCACGTATTTTCCTCGGACAAAATCCAACAAAATACTGCAAATTACTTACTCGTATATACCTTTTCCTTCGCAAACCTCAAATCTTTATCGTCACGTTATACTGAATTATATTTCTGCTTAAATTATTAAAGCTATAATATTGAAACAAATTCTTCAATTACCATCGATTATATACTGATTACAAATTGCTATTCAATGACTATTTCAATTTCGAATTAACCATAATTTTGTACTGCTTAAAAAGAAATTTACGACGATGTTTCACTGCTTAAACACGATATTTACGACGATTCTGCAAGCTCAGGATAATCTTGCACCACTTAAACTTGATATTTACGATAATTTGCGGTTTGATTTATCATCATTGCAGGAAAAGAAAAAGTATGCAAAGGAGTTGCACAATCTACATACAATTACTTGGTTCATCGAGTTTCAGGTTACTACGTGCCTTATCGCACGAGCAGGGAAAAAGGCAGATGCAAGCATTTTCGCAATCACTTTCGCGATCGTGGAACGCTACAGGAAGTTAATCAAGATACGGTTCTATCTTGGGCACGTAGCTATTCGTAAAACGATTTTCAGAATCGATACGCGTGAAGTTTGCACGACAGAAAACGTAACTTCGTTTCATAATTGAAGAATTTTGCCAATTTACTGAATTACTCGATAAAAATGACTTTGTGGTGAAAGTCTTTTTCTTTCTTGATCCTCTAAGGCTAGCATATATTTTGTAATTTGATTTATTCATAAATAAGTGCAGTCCATATGTTAATGCAAATCTTTTTCAAACTTTATGCTGCAATACAGGAGAGAGATGAGTGGATTTAAGTTATAGGAGGATAATAAGCGAATATGGATTTGGAATTGAAGTAGGGTAATGTAAATCTTGTTCTGTTGAATGGAAGCTACTTGATTTATATTCTTTCTGATTGTCTTCTTGTAGCATCGTGAAGTACGAAGATATCAATCAATTCGAACTTCTAGAAAACTAAAATTAGTTTCTGACCAAACCTTAAGGAAAAGAATGTTTTATTCTCACACTGGTCAGAAGTATTATCAAAACTCCAGTACTTTATATCAAATAAACACAATTAAATAAAGTCTCCACCAGTAAATAAATAAATAAATCTCCAATCGGGAAGAACCAAACTTTTACTTCTGATTCTCACAAAGCCTTAAAGAAAAAACTATTTAATTCTCACACTGGTCAGAAGTATCACCAAAATATACTCCAGTACTTTATATCAAACAAACATAATCAAACAAAATCTCCAATAACCAAATAAATCCCTAATCAGAGAGAACTAAACTTTTACTTCTAATTCCAACCAAACCCTAAAGAAAATCCTTTTCATTCTTACACCGCTGATCGAACCTCGAAGAAAATCATTTTTATTCTCGTACCTGCGAAAAGTGTGACCAAACTACATTCTGATCTTTGCTCGACAACAATGTATCGAGCAATCGTTGGGATTTACCTTCCGATAGGGCGCTGGAGAGCTTGACGCAGGCCCTCGAGGCACGGACGATGGTGAAGGCGACGCAGCTGGGGCTGAAATGCGCGTGATACTGGCATTATGGTGTAAAAATGTACATTCCTGATGCTGCATTTGCAGCCAGCACTTCCCTCGAGCAGATTGAAAACCGGCCGTGTACTCAGCGCGTTCCACTCCAAGTTTCGTACGCGATCATTCCCCAAACTACACATCGTTTCAAAAAGTGTTGCGAACGATGTTTGAGCAGCGCGAAGCGCCAGTTTCGTTTGAAACGCAGCTGTGAGAGAAACTTGGCCTTTATTTGGAATATAACCATGAGTGAACCGTAAGTTTTATGTGAAAGATGAGCATAGGTACGGCATAAGTTTTATTTAAAATGCAAACATAGGTTAACTGTAAGTTATGCGTGAAACATAACATTAAATAAATCACGAGCTTCATTTTAAACACAAAAACACGAAAATCTTCTATTTAAAACTCGACTATAAATGTAACTTAAGTTTGATTTAAAACGTTTGATTTAAAAGACAAACGTAGATTGACCATAAGTCACGCGTGAAATACAACCTTAAATAAATCATCAAGTTTAATTTTCAACACGAAGACACGTAAAAATCTTTTGCTCGAAACACGACTACAAGCGGAACTAAGTAAGTTTCATTGAAAACATTTTCAAAAACCATCCACAGTCTGGGGAATAATTACGTACGAGACTGGGAATGAAACAACCTGTACACGTGCGCCAGAGGCCTGATAAAAAAGTTCTTTGTGCGAGTCCGCCCGTTTCGTGCATTAAGTCGACGGTGCGTAAATCGATCGTCGAAACGGAATGAACGCTTTGCTTTGAATGCCACGGCACGCCGGCCTTTCGGTCGCTTAAACCCCTTAATGGGCCCCGAATGAAAGCCAGGAGAAGGACACAAGTCACCCGTTAGTGCCCCTTGCCACTTCAGAGAATACGTGTAGATGAATTAAACCGGCTACCTCTATGTTTACTAACACGTGTTTGACTCGAAAAATTCACGAATGCGTTTCAAAGCGAGGGCTTAAAAGGTTCGGCTTGGAATCTATATTTATTGATATATATATA
>JBCFXI010002730.1:0-17897 GCA_038496175.1 Ampulex compressa
AAAAGGTGTTGGACCAGAATGGCCAATATATAATTTAATAAAATATTTATTCATTATACGAAAACTGTCTTTCATGTTCCCCAAAAAAAACGAAATGACTTTCCGAACAACCCAATAACATCGCGTTTCATTTTTTAATCGTTAGTAATTATAAATTTATTTGTGAAGATCCAATTAATAAAACAAATAGTCTTAAAACTTACGCCGCAATAAGCTGTTTTCCACTGAATACATAGAATCAGTGATTTCCTCGAGGGACCTGAAGCGCAAAAACGCCCTGTCCGCGTATGGGAAGAACTCACAGAAATCACCAGCTAACCAGTTCAATTCGTGACATTTCAATTACGAAGGAGCTGAGGCGCAACAATAAGCAGAGTCAAGCGAGGAACCCAGAGATTTATGATCGTATTTTTCAAGGGTCGAACGGTACCGAAATGACCGCTCTATTCATTACGCATCGGGCCTCTGCTTAGCTTCAGAGGTACTTAGGCAATAAAACATCTTGTGTTTCTCCAAATTAAACGCGACTCTCGCCCATCTACAGCACACGTATCCACTTATTGTTTTAAGTCACGTTCGACTTTCAAAATGGTCAACGAAGGATAATCTGGCAACCGACAGGGCTGCATTTTGTCTAAAAATGCAGCCGACCAATCGCGCAGAAGAGGCCGTATAGAAAGCTTCAAAAACCAATAGGAGGCACGTATTAACGAAAAATCTCCAAAACTCCGCTCGAGGAGACCCAGCTGAACCCCTCTTGAACTTAAAAGGCTCTACATAAACTTTCTTGAACATCCAATCCGTGAAACAAGGTGTAGCAAACTCAATTGTTATACCGAAAAAAGCCAGATTCCGTTGACACCCAAACTAGTGGCTCGCGCGATTAATTTGGTAGCGAAAAGCGTCCGTGTTCTCTCGACATGAGCGACAATCACATAAGTCTAGGACAGCAGCACGGCGCCATTCTTTGTGCTTGAGCTTCGTCGGGCTTCAATCTTCCCGAAGCGATATCTCGACTCGAAAGGCAGTTCGAATATTCGCAAGGAGATCCGCGACGTCTGCGAGCCTCAACGCACCAACAACTAGGTTGCGCATTGATTAAAATATACAAATTCATATATTAGAATTTGCATCCGGAGTCTGGTCAACCTATAGAACCTTTAGGCGTAACACCCAGGTTACGTATCGGGAAGCAAACAAAACCAACTCCTTTTGATGAGGTCAACATCCTCGCGCAAAAATCAGATGGGAAGCAGCTTCAAACCAGAGTGGTATTTTTCTATCCATAAAGAGCAATAAAAAGATTTGTTACTAGTCAAAAATCGGAGAAATCTCTCTCAAACCCCTCAGCTCCTCCTCCCATTCCGTATTCTTTGGTCGAGGAGCAACATCCTTACGAGAATTTCGTTTCGGAATTCACCGAGAGTCTAATAAAATTTCCTGAAAAAATCTATCATCCAATAAGCATCACCCCAGGGATGTGTCGCGAAGACACAATGATTCCAAAAAATCTTTATCTACCGATTTCTTGGAAAATCCAACGTAACAAGTCTCATGAAGATATCTAGATGATTTGTATAATGAAGTATTGATGCTGGATACTATTAATCTATAGGAGACGTCAGGTTTACCAATTTTCGGTGAAGCGTAGGTATTAGGTCATTCTAACTCATTTGGTTTAACAGAATTATATACGTCTTTGCTAATATAATTTCTATCTTTCCACCGTTTTACAACAAAAAGAAGGTCTGTCCTCAGGTTGCTAGCCGGGTCCTTCTATAAAACAGAGTAAGTATTCTTGTCTAAGAGCATGGCATTCACCTTGGGTTATACCCCTTCCTGTCCAACACTACTGTTATATTCCCTTTGTCTGTTTTTGTTACTGTAATATTATTTTTAATATCTTGCACAAACTGCACTTTAGAAAACTATTGATAATGTGCCTATCTGAACAACTGATGTGTTTGTGTTTATTGATTTTTAGATAATTATATATGTTGTTAGAACACACATTTCCACAAGACCATCACGTCCCAACGTTTGCACACAAGTTTCAACACATACTGCGGAGTCAAATTTCATAGGTACGCTTTATCACACGACGCACACACATCGTAATACCGAATCTCTCATCACTCTTATACGTTGTACTCATTATAACGTTGGCTTGCAGCTAGAGAAGGACCACGCAAACGTGGTCGAAACATCGCTTTTGTAAAAGCAAGTTCGAGCTCGAATTCCGAAGATAATCAAATACATTTTAAAATAAAATCTACTTGTTCCACAAACACAGGCAGTATGTTAGTTTTATTTATAAAAGCCTGTTTACAATATACTGTGTTTATTAATCCACGAATCTATTCCTATTTTGGGGCAATCAGATCATTGGTCACGTGGATCGAAAAGGCAAGATTATGCCTCCACTGCGTATTTGGGATGAGAAGATTGATTTTGGGGCAATTAGATCATTGATCACGTAGTCGAAAAAAAATAAGTCTACGTCTGCATCGTGTATTGGGGCTGAGGGATTGGTTTCGGGGAAATTAAATCGTTCGTCACGCGGACGGAAAAAATAAGTTTATGCCTGCATGACAAAACATAAACACACAATGAGCAATTCTATCTTTGTTCACTACTTCAAAGAAAATCGTGATCGTCGGTGTGGGGATAAAGGGTGACGATGTGCAGCTATTCGGGTAGGGACGTTGCGTGAACGGTCTACCGACTGACACACGAAGGTGCCAGATTCTATCTCCATAGCCCTTGACTTCAATGGTCGGTGGTTAACCCGAAAGGCGTCGTATAAGCAATGCAAGTAGTCTCAATTTCATCTTCCTCTTCGTCAGATCAATGGGTTTTTTAACCTCAGGCTAATACGAGGGGAAGAAGCCTGAAGGCCTTACCCTGACGTAATAAAAACGGTCTCGGACCTTTTTTTCTTCTAAAATACCAAAAAGCCAAGTGTCGAGACGGTTGCAGACCTTTCAGCGGTGATCAATACTTGGCGGCGTAGCATAAATAGTCAGTAGGCTACTGTACTTGACCGGAGCCCTTTTTTCTGCTTATTACGTGCACGCGTGAGTGGTTATATTTTTTCCTCTGTACTAAATCGATTTTCCTAATGTCACTCGTCAACGCAATCCTATTCTGCATTATTTCATTTTTATCCATGAATGATTTAGAAGGCCCCATGTCTTCAGGACAGTATTTATATATAGCAAGCTTAGTCTTCTGCCTTTACGGGGATGGTACAGCTCTTCTTACAATTTCAGTCTTTTTCACCCCTTTTTCCCAGCACCGCCCTTTTCTTACATCCCAGCAAAAATTTCCTCACTTTTATTCTACATTCATTACTTTTTTTTGCATCAAATACTTTATCAACTACTTTATCACATACTATTATCCACTTTTCATAACTCTGCAGCTCACTATTCCGACCCTCTACCACTTTCCATCTCTAGATCATTTTTGAAAACGAATTAAACCGCCCTGTGCTTTCTGTATCAGCTGGAATAGTATTCTAACGTTCACTTTCCACCTTCACTTTTTTCTATTTTTTCCTCTATAATTAATCGTTAACGGATGATACTCTACAATCCTATCCTGTATAGTGAGGTAAGGCATTTACTCCATACTACTATCTGATGTCACCTGAATCTAATCCGCGTTATTGACTGAGACGAATTTGCTGTACGAATTTAAACCGTTGCAGTATAAATTTCAATTCGGTGCTGTATGAATCCAAACCGATGCTCTACGAGTCAAAATCGACGCAGCACGTATTTAGTTCGATGAGTTTTAATCTAGTGCGGTTCAAATTCTCTCCAGTATTATACGAATTCAATCCGTTTTACTAACTCAATGCGAGGCAATCGTGGAATAAAGTATACTGGATGTAGCTTGTTGAGAACACGATATCGTTTATTCGAAATTCAAAGGCCTTGTCGAATCTCATGTAACGAATGTAAATGTTAAGCGTAGAAAATTTCCCAGGCTAGCCAGCCATTAAACGTGAAAGTTTTTGGGGAGCATGTTTAACGTCGCATCGGGGGACTCGCGCTCTACAGCCTGCACGATCATACAGGAAAGGAATCGGAAACTGTGAAGGAGTGGTTTAAACTTGACTAGAAATCAGTGAAAGAATACCCCCCCCCCCCCCGGAGTACGATGTCATCATGAGTGGGAGGAACGTGAGGGTGAAAAAAATGATGACGGCCTAATTAAATTTAGATGGGGGGGGGGGGGCAATCTATTATGAAGAAGCGATCACGCGTCTACATACATCTGTTTATGACAATTTGTGTGTAATTTATAGCATAAACTCAAATTTTAATTAAAGTGCAATTTATTATTGACTATTAAATGGTCCTCGAATATATAATTCTTCTGCATATAAATATTTTACATTTCACTTTTTAAAGCAAAAAAAAATTGATATCGCGCTTTCTGGGTTAGTTTAGGTACACATTTATACGCTTTGGCAAAGGAAATATTTCCTCAAACTTCTATAAGTCAATTCTGTTTTTAATCCATACTAATTACATCTATCTCCTAATTATTCTAAATTGAAAAAAAAATTGATTTACCGAATGCGTATGACATTATACCTAATCTGAGCCTTTTTACACCAACCAGGCGAGGTCTTCAGTTATAAGCCGCAATGTGACTTATTTTCAAAACACGATCCTAGGTAAACAGGATCGCCTAAATCCATGAAGGTTGAGTACATATTTGATTTGTGAAACTGCGATATACAATTTTTTGGCTTGAAAAAGAGAATTATATTATATATTCGAGAACGGTTTATTCGCCAGCAATAAATTGCGTTTAAATTGAAATTTTAATGCATGTCATAAATTAAACATCAATTTTGTCAAGAGCTGTATATTAATGCGCGGTTTCTTTTTCATAATGCAGTGCTTCCGGCTAAATTGATCAGTGAAAACTGATATCTAGGATATAATTGCAGAAATCGAATATAAGGATACTATCCTACCTAATTGGCTTGGTCTCAGTTTGCCATTTCTGCTCAGATTGATTTTACAAAGAGGTAGGTCCCCCGATACGATGTTAAACGCGCATACATGCGCCTGTTAATAAAAAACATTTCGGTCAGGTTGACTACCCTTTCACCACTTTCTGGTCAACTCTGGACTACTCCCTGACATCTGTCGCTTCCCGTCTTACTTGATCCCAGTTGGCATCAGTGGGCCGTTTAATTTCGCAGAAGTTGCAGCGTGGGTCGCCCTATATAATGTTAAACGTTCTCCCCAGGAACTTGCACGTTCCTCTTTATAGGAAGCATTTCGTTCGAATCATCCAACATTTTTCTGATTTTTGGTCAAATCTGGAACATCCTACGCGGCTCCGGATTCTCCATCTACGTCGTTCGTGATATAATGGTGAGTTAGCCAGGGAAAATATTCTACCCCTGACATTTACGTCTACTATATGAGGTTCGACAAGTCCTTTGCCTTCCGAAGGAAAGTGTTCTCGGCAAGTTACTTCCAGAATATTTATCCCACGATTGCTTCGCGCTGAGCGTTTTCATTATGAAGGAAAAAAATTGTTTACACGAATCTCTAAAAAGATAAGCGTTTAATGTAGAGAAGCTTTTCCACTTACTGTGCATTAACTCATTGTAGAGGATAAAATTAAAAAGCTCCATATATACTAAGGAATAATGTGAAAGGAAATTAAATAACAGTGGATTCACAGAGCATCGCTTAGTAAGGCGTTTTAAATTCAAACAGCACCGTATTGAAGTTCGTACAGCATCGAATAGAAATTCATACTACTTCGATTTTGATTCGTACTGCAGCGGCTTTTGTTTAAACAGCATCTTAAATTTAAACAGCAGCTAGTGGTCGGATTAAATTCAAACAGCGTCAATCATTAATGGCGGATTAGCTTTGTATTCTAACTGCCGCGGAATCGGGCAGTAATATCGAATAAATGCGAATATTATCAATATACGATCTCCTTTCCTTAAGGGGTTAGGGGTAGTCAGGATTTTCACAAAATCGATTTTCTTTTTTTGCATTTTCTTAAAGTATGATATCTCGAAAATGTTATGCAAAATTTTCAAGCAAATCCAACAAATAGTTTTCGAGATATCCTACAATGTGAGGGCACGCCGTAGCGAAACACTCGCATTTTGTTCTCCGATTTTGAGTCAATACATTTAAGCACTTTACTCGGGGATGGAGGTTCAAGTCGTGGAATTCAAGGTTTTTTGACAGGAGGAAGAATTGAGTAGTACTAACTGATTAAACAAAAGTAAAGAGTCTTGATTTTGAATAAGAGCCGATTTAATTAGAAACCGCAATCTCTTCTCTTTAACTCGGAATCCACTCTTGGATGGCATTAAATAAAAGAGAAAAAAATTAGACCTGCAGAAGGACTGTTATTGAACGAACGGAGGCCACACCATTGGCAGCGACAATTCGTTTGATCGGGGCTACGCTCTTTGGCAGCGACGATCGTAACAATCTTTCGTGCTTGTCAGAATAAAAGCGCGTGAAAAAAAAGAAAGTGATCTGAGCGAGACTGAGGTTCCAAATGAGAGAATTTCTATTTAACTGAGTTTATTAATGAAAGGAGGAAATTAAATAAATAATACAAGTTATGAAAATGTTCATAAGAAAAATACAAATTATCTCTAAATTACCGATGTGAGTTTTGGGACCAGGCGGATAGGAATTTGTTATAACACTGAAGCGAAATACGGAAAAGAATCACTATGCAAGTAAGCGAGTTGGCGAGTAAGGCGAGTTGGCGTAAAAAGCAACGTTCTGGCCTTTGACAGCTTCTTTTATACTATATTCAAAAGCGGAGGGGTGTCCCTTAAGGGCCAATCAATGGTCTTAGGAAATTGGTAGGACCAATACTCACATTTGTTTAAAGTAGGGCGTAGAGGGAGAATAAGGCTCTGCGTTAGCCCCACTCTGCCTCTATGGAATTCTTATGTTTTTGGATTTAGTTCTGAGATTTGTTGTGTGTTAATTATTAACAAAGTTTGTTGAAGTTGCTTAAAAATATGTTTATCCTTATGCGAAGGCGAGTCTCCTGCATTTTGAATCATTGTTCTATCTCTTTTTGTTCCAAAGATATAAAATATTCTAGTGAATTGATCTAACAGAAAAAGGATATTCGCCTTTGCAGTTAGGGTTAAATATCTCTTCAACTTACATAACTCATTTTAATTATTTCACAGAAAGATTCCTTTTATTTAATAGATTTTAATGTATTATATGTTCTAATGCTCGGCGGATTTTAACGTCTCTTAAAAAGGCTTCGGGAGGGTTCGGTCGTGGTCCAGCTGCCGTTATCTTCCGGAATGCGTAAACATCGTTAAACGCGCTAGTCGATGAATAGGCTGGATAAGACACAAAGGAAATTTTCGGGTATGCTTTTCTGTGATATCATTCAAATTATATTTTAAATTAAGAAGGTAAGAGTTTACTCAGATGTAACAACAGTTACTGAAGCACTGTCTGACTCACGATGAGAGGTAGCTGACGGCAGACCATTGCCTGTACCATCAAGTAAATTTACGAAGATCTCAAGAATAGTAATTTACTCTCAAGATGTGTCGGAGAATTCAATCAAAATAATTACAAAAGCTTCCATCAACTAGAGTGGAAAATAAGCCCAAAAACTTTGAATAGTAGCTCCAAAATGATAGAAATCGCAGCATATATTGCAGCTTGTGTTTTTAATGAAGTTACACATTATTAAATATTATGAATGCTCTAGGAATAAATTGTGGACAAAATGCACATCGATACGCTGAAAAAACTGATTCTGAGTGTGTAAACGTGGTAATAAGAACACTCGAGGAAGCAGAATGCAATGCAGACAATAACAAATTGATATATTAGAAGCTTTCACATCGGCAGAAGAAACACTATATGGCCCAGGAA
This sequence comes from Ampulex compressa, assembly GCA_038496175.1. Classification (NCBI taxonomy): domain Eukaryota; kingdom Metazoa; phylum Arthropoda; class Insecta; order Hymenoptera; family Ampulicidae; genus Ampulex; species Ampulex compressa. The sequence goes on from JBCFXI010002730.1 coordinate 7,926, forward strand.
TAGATGACTCGGTGTAAGTTATTAAATAATTAATATTTCTATACGAGAATCGAATGTAAAACTTTAAACGCGTTTTTCTCGAAACTATGTTTTCGAAATCGGTGACCACTGTAATATAAAAAACCACTTGACGGATTTACATAAAACTTATAAAGCTTATTGTAAGCATAAAAAACTAGTGCCCGATCGAAGGATTTTGTGTTTCTATTAAAACTCACATTTTCATGGGCAATAAACCAGCGATTTTTTCGTCGAAAAGCTGCGAGTTATCGATTAGAGGCCGCCATTTTGTTAATTTTGGAAGAAAGAAAAAAAGCTGCGATCAGGCACTAGACTAACTAAAGATTTTTTTTTGTTTCATTGATTTTAGATAAACCAGTAAAATGGTACGATGATCACCGCAAAACACGATTTTGTCATGGAGTCCAACAAATATGGCAATAACTTTGTCTACAATAATATTTTTTCATTTATAATTTTTTTCAAATAATCTTAAAACATAATGTAATAACTTAATATTAATTGCTTTGTAAAATAAGTTGAACTACTATAAGAAAAAAATTACTGAAAGCATTCATTTTTTCGAGCTGCTGACTACCCCTAACCCCTTAATAGATTGCCTCAACCGAAATGAATCGGTGAAAAGCGACACTATTGGTATAAATGTACAAATTCAATGTAGAATTTCTCATTCATCTAATATTGTAACCGGACATTCGGTTACATAGTCGCGGACTGTCCGCGAGTGCAGAACCGAATCCCTTTATTTCCCAAATTCACGTGAACATGCGATAGACCGTACCTAGATCTTTTAATCGAAGGAGGTCGATAGAGTGCACGGGGGCTGCACTCTGAATCTGGTGGTCTATAGAACAAGACGTTTTGAGACGCACACGAGCATCCGGGCACAAGCGTGTAGAAATTTAACAAAAAGCGGGCAGTCAACATTTGAAGCATGAACAATCCAGATCGTGTTATTCTCTTTTGATTGTCCTTTCCGCATCATTAACATATTCAGGCGTGAAAGTCCCGAACGTAAGATGTGTGCATTAAATTCAGTAATTATTACAGACAAGAAATAACTAACGCCGGAACGGGGGAACGCTTAGCGGTAATACCGCAGAGGCATACGGATCTACCTACTCTAGCCTGACAATCCTTGTAAGCCTACGCGGCGTTTCTGGGACGACTTAGCTCGCTACGGTGCTCTGCTAGTCCTAGATTTGGCGTTTCCGCTATGCCGTGCAAAGTGCATTCAGGTTGCATGGCGCTTGACTGCACTTTAGGTGGTGCCGGTTCGCGGCAGTGATACCAGGACGTGAGATTTTTCGCACGCATGCGCACTGCTTAGTCCGCAATAACGTATATACTTCACTCAAATATGGGGTATCGTTAGACTCCTGTGACAATTGAAATACGGTAGAAATTAGGGCCCCCTACGCGTACCTACTGTTGCACATAGATACACACCGAATCAATAATTTGTTCAGTGACTCCTGAAGAGGGGCAAGGAGTAGCTGGAATGCGACCGTGGCGGTGTCAGGCGGCTGGGGCCAATTCGTCCAAATTTATAGACTCTGTGATCGACATACGCGCTATTTACAAACTTCGCAGAAATGCATAATTATCGTTGTTACAATACACGTTGGCATATTTAATTATATTATTCATAGAACCGTGCAAATACAATATTACAGAGCCTAATATAACTTATTGCTAGTCCAAGAAGGTGAGAAAAGAACGAATTACCTTTTAAAATTGGAAAGATGTCGTTCAAGAAGGAACTTTTGCATTGGTATTATTACAGACAACGATTTGATAACATTGATCGATTAAAAGAATGAAATCAAGTAGTTGTGCGAGGACTGATTATTAATTGTTTATTTTCAAAGCTAAAATGCACTTTTTCAAACTTGTAAAATGATTCTTTTCAAGGTTATGACACAGTTCTTGACGAAATTACAAGTTATTTTACATTGGAACAATTGATTGAGCAATTAATGTTACGAAATCGTTATACGTAATGATTCTGATGCAAAAGTTTCATCTTAAAGGACATTTTTTTCAATTTAAAAAGGCAATTCTTCCTTTTCTCACCTTCTTGGACTAGCAATAAGTTATATTCGGCTTTGTAATATTGTATTTGCTCGTTTCTATGAATAATACAATTAAATATGCCAACGTGTATTATAGCAACGATCATTGTGCATTTCTGCGGAGTTTGTAAATAGCGCGTATGTCGATCACAGAGTCTATAAATTTGGACGAATTGGCCCTAGCCGCCTGACACCGCCACGGTCGCATTCCAGCTTCTTCTTACTCTCCTTCAGGGGTCACGGAACAAATGATTGATTCGGTGTGTACATCCATGGAAACAATAGGCGTCGAGCTGTGGAATCAGCATGCGCATGCGCACGAAGGCTCCCACGTGGGAGAAAATTCCATTGCCTGGCATCACTGCCTGGCATCACTGGTTCGCGGTACGGCTTTGTGACCCGATCGTGTCGCAGAGAACTGGTCCATCTCACCACGGTGCTCTGTCGATTCTCTTAGCAAGTTTACGTATCGCCGATCATTGACCATTGTCAGTGTTCCCGCAAGGCGATATCCCGTTCTATAAGGCTTGCGAAGTAATTCCTGGTGCGTATTTGGGCGTGGTGGGAACGCTCGATCCCCGAATTACCGAACCCACGTACATTGGCCAGATATTTACCAGGAGGCTGACGCTGGGCTTTGTTCTCTTTCCCCCGTGACTGGGGCTGGACCATTTTCCAGTTTGGTCAGCAAAGGTTGCGATCACGAGGATTGTGCTGAACTGAAGTTGTCGCGTCACTACGCTCATGATAAACATGAAGCAGGCCTTAAGGCTCCGTAAGTTGTCTCCCCGATCGTGAAAAAGACGAGAGAGCGGGATGCGTTTGAGCGAAAGTGAAAAAAAAACAAAAAACAAGCGCGCTTCGACGCCAGAGTAGCCGACTAGCGAAAGCGAACAGACGTTCCGAGTAAGAACCAGTCATAGCACTAATTCATCTGACCATAATTCCGTGTTCTCGCAGTATGTCAAAGCATACAACCGGAATATAATTCCTTGCCCTCGCGGCAGTCATCGCTAGCCCCCTTCGGGTAATTTTCTTGGAAATGTAATTCGATCTTGCCCCGGCGACTTTTCCCATTACGGCAAATCGAGCTGCCCGCCTCGGGTAGTTCCCTTGAAAACGTGTGAATTGTGCCACGGCGATGTCTCGTAAATGTGGCAAAAATGTGTAGCGTGAACTCGTGCGATCGGACACCTGTGAGCGCAGTGCGTTAAGCGTGAAAATTTAACGGCCCGGCGGCCATCTTGTATGATAGCGTTGGTAGTGCCGTCGTTAGTTTCGAAATCCAACGGACAACGGCTTTTTTTTGTGAAAAATCAACGTCGGTCACGTCATTGAGTGCGCCATCCAACATGAAACTAAGTAGTTGTAATTAATAAAAAGGGTTTTTTTTATGCCGGTCTGGCTTTTTCCCTTAAATTGAAGTGAGTTTATTTACCTACCACATATCGAAACATTAATTGCTACAAGAATAATAAAATCCGGCCAGTAAATCCAAGTTTTAATTTACTTAATTTAACCAGACTACCGCACCACCTAAGGTGTAGAGTCATAACAAAACAAAAGTTGTCTCCCAGGTGCCGGCAGATTCTCAGTGTTTCTGTACCCCCCCGAATCATCTTAGGCATCCTCCAACGACCAAAGCATTACGCCTGCTCCTATCGTTCCTAATTCATGCGGGAACCAGAGAGCATACGACAGGAGGCAATCCTATCTCGTAATATTTCGGAGAAAGCCAATTATAGTTAGTCACCCCCACCGGTAGAATCCGGATCGGACTAGATAAAATCGAGGCCACTGCGTAAGAGTGTCAAATAGGGCGGGTCGAATATTAAAGCATCCGCGCATTTCTTTAATGCACCGTACAGCGTATTTTTCTTGCAAACGAAAATGTTTTTTGTTTCTTTCAACATATTCTGTGAATGAGATATACCATTCTCTATTGACTAGTAGTGCCTGGACTGACCGTGAAATGTCTTTGCATGTGCTTGAATGATAAAATGAGCATTGTATCTAAAGAAATTATTGAAAATGACCGGTATTACGAAGTGCAGTTTATAAATTAAATTACACGAATTGTGCGCAAGTCCCCGACTTTTTCCCGTAATGTAATAATGATCCCGTCTTTTATATATACGAGGTTGGTCCGATAAGTACTTAGCCTACAAAAGAAAAACGAGAATTTTGGAAAAGTAACGATCTATTTCTCAACATAGTCTCCTTTTAGCTTGATACACTTGATCCAGCGATGCTCCAACTTCTTTAACCCGTTTGAAAAAAACGTTTTCTGGAGGTCTCGTTTTCACGTTGAAACTCGTTAAACCAATGTTTGATGGTCGCCATCGAAAGAGAAGAGTCACCGTAAACAGCATCTAAGCGCTCTTTGATTTCGCTGCGCGATTTCCCTTTCAAAAATAAGAATTGAATCACCGAACGATAATTGCTCTTTTTCCATTTTTCTAAAATTCGTGGACACGCCCGCTTTCAAACCGGCCAAAGCAAAACTACGAGTCCGATTTCGCTGAAATATTGACAGTAGCTGTCTACGAGAATATATTACACGATAGTATATTTGTCTTACGATAATGGCACCATCGGGCGGTGAGGCTAAGTACTTATCGGATCACCCACGTACAGGATGAAGCATTTATAGTGTCGTGGCCATTTTACTCCGAAACGAAGGGGAAAATAAAAATCATTTTTGTATAAATTTTGCAGAATTTATAAGGGGACATAAGATAGTGACCTTAACTCGTCTTTCAAATGTCATTCTCAATGTTATTTCAAGGTCAAATTATTTTTTTTCATGGGAAGGTGTATTTTCTTCTACGGAAATGGAAATAGTATTCAATTTTGAGTATAAAACTTTTAGTACATTTATGTGTTAGAGTTGATAGGTGATGTGATATTCGATACATAAGTTAGAAAATGGTTTTCACACACTTTGACTACTCTCTCTCTCTCTCTTTTATTCTGTTATTGTTATTGAATGAAGCAAATTTATTATGGGAATACATTAAGGATAAAGTTTATCAAGAAATGCCAACCACACCCGAAAAACTATGTCAACAAATTAGAAATGTCTGTGTAGGTATCAGCAAAGAAGTGTTGAGGCGTGTACAACTGTCTTTCGAACCGCGTTTTCAGAAATGCATCGAATTTAACGGTCGTAGGTTTGAGTATTTACTAAATTGAAATTGTAATGTGAAAATGAGTCATGGTTACGTACAAGTACTGTACTTTACAGTATGTAAATGGATGCCAGTAAAGTTAAAGTGTATGAAAACCATTTTCTGTCCTTTGTCCAATATCACATCACCTATCAACTCTAGCACATAAATGTACTAAAACTTTTATACTCAATTGAATACTCTTTCCATTTTCGTAGAAGAAAATACACCTTCCCATTAAAAAAAATAATTTAACCTTGAAATAACATTGAGAATGGCATTTAAGGCCTAGTTAAGGTCACTATCTTATGTCCCCTTATGAATACTGCAAATTTTGTATGAAATATGTTCGAATTTCCCCTTTGTATATAGTAGTTGGGTGCGGTGTAATGCTCTATTTTTTTCCGCGGTCAAAGGTATCTTGGGCGTAATGTACAATATTTAAGGTTGAACCTAACCGCATTCGTGAGCATATGCAATTGTTGTGCCTACCATATGTCGCAATCTGAGCCGCGATAGGAAACAAAACGCTATTTGTGCGAATCTATTGTATACTGTACATAGTAGTCTACATTAAAGCGGTCGTGATTTTGGTAAACCTCGTTTTTGGTTTCTTTTATACCGACGGTGATGCATATTTATCTGCGAAGGGTTTCAATAAGCACTCAAAGATCGAATATATCACCACTGGGACAGGTTGCTTGTTCTTTGTGTTTTTGAATTACATCCACAGTTCTTCCTTTTGGGTTCCGGTAGGATTATGTCATAATTATTTATGTCGGAGTAGCATATCTCGTGCTTCTCTAGATTTCCCCCCGACGAAAAGTAATTTAGGCATCTGTATTTTTGAGGAGAAGGAGAAAAAAAAGGAAAAAAGAAAAAGAACAACAAAATAAAAGAAAAGAATACCTTCCGGAAGCATAAGTCTGGATTAATTTCAAATCCGCATGTAATCCGCATGTCTAAAACCTTTGCAACGGTACAATTATTCTCCTTTGTTGCGTTTCGTTAATATCATATGTGTATACGTTTACGGATATATCATTGCCTTGCTTGGAATGTACAATTTTCCACATCTTCGTGGGGAAACTAATTGTTCTCACGTTGGGCACATTTTTGTAATGTGGATGCGGTTGAACCCGATTTGCATTTCTTTCTTTAGGATATAGCGCTGCTACGATCGCGCATGCAAAACATGCATTATCAGCGGTCTTTATATTAACAACAGATTTTTCTTCCTAATGAAAGCATGACTAATTTGCATGACACATCCCGCATGCAACACGCCATGCTCTTGTACATTGATACTGATGCTTTGAATCTGAATGAGTGCCTATTCATTACCTTATCTTCTGAAACTCTTCCATTTTTCGCAGAATCGGTGCAAGAACATTATCTTGATATCTCTCATCGATGTCCGAAGATATGTCCAATGCTAAATTTGTTGTGTTAAACGACTTGATTTCATTCTGCACACTGATATTTGTATACTCCCCAATTCATTCCTTGTTGACTTTGATTATACAGTATTTTCCGAGCATCCTTGAAACATAGTCACTGACTAATGTAAAATTGTCTCGAAGAAATTCTGCCGGATCTAATTGTAAGTGCGAGATATTGGCGACCTGCTTATAAATAATCTGCGATCAAAGCCAGATATCAAATCTCCCCGGAATATGCGTTTTCTCTACATTTCACCCTTGCACCAAATCATCATCAACGTATTCTGCTCCGCTGTATCCCGGCCTACCTTGATTGCCCATCATAATTGCTCGCGAATAGTTCAAATTTCTAATCTGACTCGCTTATTAACTAAACTAAATTCAAAATTTTGTAGGAGGATTGTGCTTGGGAGCAAGGATTGTGCTTGCAAAGCAGAAAATGCAGCAAAATTCGAACAATCAACTCCATGTATGTAACAGAAACTCGCTTGCGTATCGGCGGTTCCCAAACAACAGGATCGGTTTGATGAGTACACACATTAGACAAAGACTTCGCGGTGGACAGGAACTCGAATTTAAGCCTTTCACCTTTAATTACACAAATTAATAAAAGTCGTTATCGCGAACGAAGGTTTCGTTGACATCCTTCTTCAATCTACAAAACTCACTTAAAATCATTAGTCAATTTGCCTCATCCCAAGGGAGTTTCGCGCAAACACGTTTGACCCGAAACCGTACATTTCTTTACCTTAAAACGGTACTTAAAAATCGGAAAACATTAGTTCGCGACACCTCAGAAACTTCTTTACTTTGACACGACTCAATTCGAACTGTCTAATTTCATACGCTTTTATATCAACGGCCTCTACACACACACATGCATAAACATTAGCGCGTAACCGACCTTCTCGACTCGCTTTCGGTAATCATTTGCCGCCGCTAGAATATACATTGTTTCCTTTAATTTTCTGTTACCCTGCAAATATAACTAATATTAGAATTTTTGCCTTTGATTCTATAGACTATAATACTGATGTCTTTTTTGTTATTCTGGTCTTTGCCTATTGTGATTATCTTATCGAGTTTGCATTGTGGTATAAAGGCCGATTTCTAAATGTATTTTTTGAAAATTTCGTTGAGTTTATTACTAATGTTTTCTTAGAATGAGGTGGGAATAAATCTTTTGTTATCTTGTGTGTCCATTTTTACTAGAGGGGTGTTTAAATTTTTTAAGACGTTTGTTAATATAAATTTTGACGATTTCTGGGAAAGTTATTACTATTTAGAACCCGCCTGATGAAATCCAAATAGTTATTGTAATGTATTCTGCGTAATAGTAGAACCGGTCTGTCTACGAAGAAATTAATCATTCCAATTTTTTGTAAAACATGATGGCATAAAGAGAAGTATATGTAAGGAAAACGTGGATTTTTAGAAGAAATCGATACATATTGTGTTATCGATGTTCCGGTTAATGATGATTTCTAGAAAAGTGATTTTGTAATTCGCTTCTGATGCGAAAGTAAACTGTGGTCTTGAGTGGTGTGAATTGTGACAGATGGAAAACCGAAAAAACACTTGTGAAATTTTGCTTCAAAAGCTCGAAAGAAAATCAGGTTTGCATCGAATCGTTACTGACGGTGAAAAATGGATTTATTTTAAGAATCCTAAACGGAAAAAATCATGGGTTAATTTGAGACAACTATCAACATCGACTGCAAAACCAGATCGATTTGGCAAGAACGCAATGCTCTGTGTTTGGTGGGATCAGAAAGGTGTGGTGTATCATGAGCTTCTAAAACATGATGAAACTGTCAATACTAATCGTTACAGACAACAGATGATCAATTTGAATCATGCATTGATCGAAAAACGACCAGAATGGGCCAGAGGACACGACAAAGTAATTTTGTTACACGACAATGCACCTGCATACAAAGCAAAACCGGTTCTGGTTACAATTAAAGCACTTGGCTGGGAGCTGCTACCTCACCCGTCTTATTCACCAGACTTGGCGCCTTCAGATTATCATTTGTTTTCATCGATGGGACACGTATTGGCTGAACAGCACTTCCATTCCTACGAAGAAGTCGAAAATTGACTGTCCGATTGGTTTGCTTCAAAAGACGAACATTTCTATTGGCGTGGTATCCACAAACTGCCAGAAAATTGGTCAAAATGTGTAGAAAGCACTGGTCGATACTCTGAATAAAATTTGTTTACTTTCCCATTCAAAATTCGTCTTTCATTTTCACAAAAAAACGCTCACTTCATACCGGTACACCTGATATATACGGCAACATTCATCAACAAAATAAATTTCGAAAGAAAATGTTTTATGTCTTTGTGATGTCCGAAGCTTTTCAGACCGCCCCTGTATAAATTCTTCTTTACGAGCTATGAAGGTGTAGTGATAAAAAGTTCGGTGTTCTATACTGTAACCGGCCGGTTACATAGGCACCTAGGGCATATACTATCGACGTCCGCGTGCGGCGAAGACAGGTCCAGTTTAAGGCCTGTGGAGGGCGCTGGATATTTTGAAAAAAAGAGAGCGAAGAAGTTGCTAGGGGCATTGTTGTTTGCGTCGTCGAAGGAGACGGGGTTAAAAAAGAATCTGCAGAAAAACCAACGCCACGAGGAAGACCGTGTCTTCGTCGCATGTCGGACGTATCTCCCGAGCAGACTTTTGCGAAAAGACTGTAAGAAAAATAGAATAAGAGTGTGTTTGTGTGAAAGATTGATTGGCCAGGGTAAGGCAGTCTACCATTATAATATATTAATAATCGTAAAGATATAGAAACAATATATCAATTTTAAGTAAAATTCATTATATGATAAATAAAATCTTTCTGTTCTAACACACGCAGCCCAGAGTCGTTCCCATATCATAAAATTAAAATATTAACAGTATACGGTTACAATACGGAAGATCTCAGTTCAAATGCCATGTTCCATCACCTCTGGTTTTTCTATATGATATATATACTGTAGCTCTGATAGTTCAAAATTCTTTTTAAACAGTAGGTCATAGGCCAAATGACCATAGTAATCGATGCGGAAACTGAATTTAAAAAAAAATTCTTGTTTCAGTATTTTTGTGCTCTTCCCTATGCCCTTCCAACGGTAATGAATCGCATTGAGAGTTAGATTAACACATTAAGGACCGCAAAGAAATCTGTGAGACATACGCGTGGGACCGCACGTTTCTGGGCAAACTTGTACGTTCCAAAATCATCATAACTTTGTTATTTATGAAGCAATTTT
>JBCFXI010002731.1:0-17852 GCA_038496175.1 Ampulex compressa
ATATATATATGTACATATATATTCATGTATGTATATGTATATATATAGGTTATAAAATTATATAGAAAAGAACAGTAAAAGATTAATTAAAAACAAAAAAGGTACAACAATAAGGAACCCAATCAATTAACGTCCATGAGGAAATTCGTCTCAATAACTCCAATGTTTAACATATTCCATGTTGGACAGATTTTTTGTTACTTTTCGACTTATTTGCGATTCTCGTTCAAGTTGTCATTACAATGTCAATTAAACAACAGTGTCATTACAACTTGCTTCTGACATATGTGCTACGATTTTTATAATTGGTAGGAAATAATTCCTTTTCAATTTTCCCTTTCGCAAGGAAAATCCTAAATAGCCCGGATGGAAAAATCAGCATGAGGTGTATACGCATCACATGGCACGGAACGTATTAAGGAATGCGCGTCTCAATGATTCGTCTTCGTTTATAAAATTTGCCGTCTTACACACCATTCGCCATTGTGTCTCTATCCGAACTCTCATTTTTTCACTGCCTCCCTGTCGTCTTCAAAACGCACGCTCTTCTGTTCGACCTCCCTCTTTTTCTCTCTCATTTCCACGCGATGACTCTGCCTGAAGCGTGTCCGAAATTTCTCTAATCCCACAGGTATATATGAGAGGTAGCGGAAAAGAATGTCGTATTTTTCATTGACCGATTTTGGGGATTAGTAGCTTTTTGACTACTGTCTTTCCAAGACGTGTTTTGCGTTATTTCGGTGACCTTATTTGTCAGGAGTGTATTGTGATTTGTAAAATTGGAATGTTGTGCCTCGATTTATAATGGATTAATTTTTACCAAGCGAAGAATTTATTCGAAATTTGAAACTCTGTTTGAAAAAAGAAACTGCAACAACTGCCACTGAAAACATTGGTCAAGTGCTTGGCAATTAATTGGATATTCGCAAGTGTCAAAGATGGTTCAAGAATATTTAATCAGGGAATTTTGATTTCATAAAATAGCCCTGGAAGTGGAAGACCTAGAAAAGTGGACGATACCATACTGACCGCTGAAATCGAAAGCGATCCAACTTTATCGATTGCAAAAATTGTAAAAAATCTCGAACACCAATGTTCGGATACTTATCTTTTAGATCTATCCAGCATTGTTTAGACAAAATATGTTCCAACACTTGACGACGTGAAAAAAGTACTCAAAACTTTTAATCAAAACCCAGTAAATTTGATAAGCAAAATATTAAAACTTCGCCAGATCGACGCAGAAAGAACGTATCAAACCGTGGAAATTATATTTTAAATTAATATTTCTAAATTAAATTCTTACAAGCATTCACATCTTTGACTTAAAGCAAAAAAACAACATTCTTTCCCCTTACCCCTAATATAACATATTAAACGATAGTAAGAATTATCCGTGCACACGCGCGCATCCACACTGCAGTACGAGTAACCAGGACAAAGTAAAACATTTAGGGGCAAAGTACATTTTCCACCTGAGCAAGGGGTAAGAATTTGAACCCATTATACCTGAGTGCAGGGAGGAAGAATATTTGCCGTGTACACACGTATCAACGTTTCATCCTCATATGTTACACGAGCCCGGGACAAAAGCGTGGCTAAACTTTTGCAGTCGCCCAATAATTACCCCCCCTTTTCGGGGGGAGCATTGGAGGTGCACGGTGGCGCATGCGGGAGGACGAAAAGGGTGCCCGTGTCGTCGGTTAGAGGGGAAAATGAGTCGCACAAACACCCTCGCGACGGTAGTCAGTGCTTTGCGGTGTGGGACACATCCACGTCCCGTGAATTGTAATTAACGGGGCTGTATGAGCGTAGGCGGGAAAAAAAAGAAGGAATGGTCCACCGCCTTTTTGTCGGCCGCACCCCCTCTCTCCTCTCCTCTCTTTTGCTCCCCCTCATCTCCCTCATCTCTCCCTCTCTCTCTCTCTCTCCGTCTCGTCTCCTTCCCCTCCCGCCTTCATTCGCTCACTCACTCTGCCTCCCCTTTTTTTATTCGCTCGATAAAGTTCAATCCGCCCACCTTCGATTCTAACCTTTGAGGAAACTTCGGCCTTGGATTTCCCACGATGGCTCTCGATCGACGCCTAGGATGGAACCTTGATATTCGCGTCGACAGAGATTAAGGTGACCACGCATTTGCACATTGTCCCTCGGCCCGACAGCGACTCATTATTACGTGATCGTTGATCACGAGAGGCTAATGGAATATCCGGCCGATCCATTTTCTTATCGAAGCTTTCTCGAGAGGCAGCGCGGCAGGGTTCGGGTTTACATTGACATTTCTTCGCGAATTTGTGATTGTTTGCGAGGCGCCTTTGCTTAAGTAAAAACTTAAAGGTTTATAACGTTGAAAGCGTTAAGAGATCTTCCTAACATCTCTGCCTTCCGTCTTTATAAATTCTTTACTCTTTTCCTCGCAAAGTCACGTTGACAGTCGTAATTAATCGAGAAGCACCATTGAGTATCCTTATTATAATAACGATTTGCATAATGTACATACCGCTGTTATTAATAAGAACAAGTAGTTCTTACTACTTGCAGAAGTATATATACATCATCCAAATCACCTTACTTTCCAAGGTCAGAAACCAAAACAGGCCTGCTTAGTCGTGATCTCAAACAGTCCAAAATGTAAAAAAACTCGCCCCATCGTTCCACGAGGTTACCTCTTATTTCCGCGGAAAGAAAGGTCGACAGGCACGACTCATCGAGCAGCGTTACTCCGTTATTTTTACGGCGTTGCGTGGAACGAGCAGAAGAGTGCTTCCCGGAAACATTTCTTCTTTTTTTTTTTTTTTCCTTTCGTGGCTCCAGGTTTTACTCCTTTTCGCCCCGAGTGACAAATAACAGAGCCTCTCGCGGGCCAGCCGTAATTTTGATCCGGCGCAGGGGCGATCGCGGGAAATCTCGCGCCTCGGACGGACATGATGGCCGGGTGTTGCAATCGAATTTCCAGTTATTCACCTGCCGCGTGTTATTACTGCGCCAGAACACGCAACAGCCAGGCGGCCCGTCGCAGATTTTACACTGTGTCCCCGAATGTCGTACAGATCGGCCCTGCGTTGGAGCCGTGTCCTGTTAATTAGGGCCTGACCCTTCATTCACGTCGAATGCGTCTCGTAAATGGCTGATTTCCACTTTGGCTTGTCCGCCGGCATCTCACCTTCCTCGAACATGCCGTGCATCTATGGACGGTTGCATACAAGGAGAACACGGAGTGGAAATCGCTTCGACGAATTTTCTCGCTTATTATTGTTATCATTATTATGGTTATTGTTATTATGTTACTCACGATGTAAGCATACCCTTGGTGTACTATGAGGTTTAAATGAAAAAGATGGTGTATACAAAGGTATTGGTAAGAATAATTAATTAATGTAGAAAAAAGGAAAGAAGGTTACAAAATATATTTTAAAGTACGTTTTAACAGTAAACTTAACAGCCATTTTCTGGATACACTTATGTATACCACGTATATCCTTAAAGAAAAAGGTTATTAGAAGAGATATCAGTAGATCGATGGAATGATTGCGTTAACACGACGAGTCACGCGACAGGTACAATGAAAATATCCTTATACCGTGCGATGCTGCTTTGTATGCAGTAAAGGAAGGCTTCGAAGGCGTCTGAAAGGGGCATTTAAGGAAAACATCTCGATAATTTTAAAACCAGATATTGTACCTTTCATGACTTTGCACACGAACACAAAGTCTGGTATCGTTCTTATACCAACCAGCTTTCACAGAAGAAATTCTTAAGAATTTAAAGAAAAAGAAAGAAAGCTTTAAATTTAAATTCTTAAGCCATTCAAATCCTCCGTTTCGAAAAATCACCTTAACATTTTTATCTTTAACGCTATTTTAATCAAATAAGCGCTATTAAAAAAACTAAAATATTCCTTTATATATTCCTGGAATAACAATAATTTATAGACAAAGATTCTCCTTCCATAATCTACGGTGTTCCTTTCCGCCGGACGTAGAATTTCCGACCGTAACAGCGAAAGTGTTAAATCATTATTATGCCAAGCTTATTCGAGAAGCTCCACAAACGTCTCGATTGAAAATACATGCATATTTACGACACGATCGAATGATTACAATCAACTGTTTTATTATAGAACGTAAACCGATATCAGGATGTAGAAATAGTTGTTACCCGTTCCATCCTTTTCTGGACACCCTGTGTATCATTTAACACAGGACGTATGAATGTATATGTCCGTGGATTACACGGGTGACGCAGGCGAACCCTTCGCAGTAGCGATGTCATGTTAAATTATTCCACACGGTTTCGCCGCCTTTATTCCGAAGCCCGTTAATCCAACGTCTGTGTCGGTCGACCCCTTGTTTTCATCGGACTTTTCATCCGAAAATGAAATAAAAGGCTTCGCAACGTACCTTAGAGGAACTTCGCGTAATGGGAGAAAAGTTCAGCATGTGCGACGCCCTCTCTGCAAATTACTTTGCCATCCGTGCTGGACTTTTTCTTTTTAGCGCTGTAACTGGCGTGCCTTTCGGTTCAGAACCGAAGGAGGTTAGCATTCTTGTCTCTCGAGCCTCTTTAACCTACGGTGATTTTCAAGGCACGTTTCGATTACGCGCTTTATCCCTAATCGGCTATCGTTCTACCTGGAATTTACGGATCGTTATAAATTAAAGAGCCGCCCCATGATTGCCTAGTAAATTACGTTTAATTATACCCCACTTCCTTTGGCCTTTTTAGTGTAAGATTACGGAAGGCTCGTACCGTGACACGGACATTAAAAGTTGGAAAGAGAACTTTGGGTTTTGGGATTAATTATTTAGTTTAGGGTTGCTGTCTTTAATCCGAAGTGTTATTCTGAAGCGACACCGTGACCGCCAAATTGGGTGATTAAGGATAAAAAGGATCGTAAAAAGGCGATTAAGGAGGTTCTTTCGTGTTGCTTTTTATTAATAAAATATTGTTATTAACGCTGTATACTGATAGTATAATGAGATTTGAGCATACTGTACCTGTCAATGTATCGATCCGATTGTAAATCTTGTTGATCCATACAGTTTTAACGGTGATAAATAGTTAGAATTTACTTTTTTTACTACTTTGTATAGTATAAAGGATATTGTCCTTTATGCATCATTAGAACATAACGTAGAAGTTATGAAGTTCTTGTTCCTCCAGAAACTGCCATAAGATTGATACGTATTTAATATTGATATACAACAAATTTGCTAGAGAGACTCATTTTAATGATGATACATAAATAAATTTTCTATGTACTTGATGAATACAGCTGCTTAATTTACAAGTCATTAAATGGAAAATAGTTTTTACTCCTTATTTACATTTATTGCTATAATAGGATCATATAGAAAGAAACACGTGTATTCGGTAATAGTGAGATATTCCGCATTGTACGATTTACTAATTCACATTATGCGTACGTTATTACAATAAGAATAAGTCTAACCTGGCGTCATACACGGCGTTTCTATAATTGTCTTGCGTTTTATAAAAATGAATGACTCACCATCGAGATAATTCGTCGTGTAGACGTGATAAACGCATTATTGTCGCACCCTTGTAACTTTGTAAGTGACGTGAGGTCACCCACCAATTTCATTTAGAATGATCACACTTATGTTGAACATTTCAGCATTTTTTCACGAGAATAAACGTTTTTCACGTCATAATCAGTTTCTCATTTAGCGGGCCATCCAGCCAGGAACGTTTTTGCTTCGCTCATGAGCTTTTGGGTGACTGCAAGGTGTTATCATCTCGACACACAACTTTATCGTAGAAAACGAAAATTGACAGACACACCTCGAATTTTTACTCAAAAATTTTTATGCGGAATTTACGATACTTTTTGCCCTTGGATTTTCTTGCTTATTGACTCAAAGAAATTCTGATTTTAATCCCGAGCAATTTATTATCATTTCATAAGTTTTTCACGCGAAATTTTATAGTCGTAGGTGTAAAGGAGTAATTTATATATTTCCAACTTGTAATTGATTTCCGACTTTAATAACATAGACTGACGCGGATGTGATAATCATTCACTTCAATAATACGCCAATATAATGGCTTACCTCTGAGTGACACCTCAGAACAGAAAACCACTATAGCACCGCACTTGTTTATTCATACATTTTATTTATCACAACTGCATTCTACAAAGCTATTTGGTCCATATGTGTGATGTAAAAATGCTTTTATCGACTCTCAATCGCATTCCATTCATACCGAAATTGATTCAAACGTTAGAACCATATGCGAAACTAAAAACAAGAAGTGCATAGACGGAAAGCAATTTACGGTCATTTCAAACCAACATTCCATTTGCGTACTTCATTCCTAAGTCAATTATCCATTCCTCGCAAACACGTAGATTACAGCGAATCAAAAGGCCTCTCGTCGATCATCGAGCGAATCCTCCCTCATTTCAACTTTATTTTTCCTGTCACGATTACGAAATTGGAGCACGATGAGGATGTCGATATCCAAACGCAAAACGTCGGCTATGGACGCTTAAGCTCGTTAAAACCGCTCCTCCTTGTTTCCCTTCCATTCGGGTTTCGAGCATGGCGGGGAAAAATCCACGGGCGATTAGCGGTATCCAAAATCGGACCTTCCGCGTGTCCGGCCGAGCTTTTAACCCGCGGATAGCCCTGGCCTCTGTCACTGGAACTTCGCCTCCATTTCCGGGCGAGCGCGTCGTTATGGCGTTGCAGTAAACCGTAACCCGGTGTAACTCGCACTTAAGGTACATACACACGTGTCCAGGAGGTTATGGAGGTTACGCAGGCAAGCCGTGCGCCAGCAACGATGTCGTGTTAATTACTCTACACCGTTTCGTCGCCTCCCAACACGGGGAGGGCGCCGTACCGAAGCCCGTTAATCCGTCGCCCATTGTTCTCGGTAGCATCGCCTTTGAAGCACCTTACTAATCCGCGAAAGTGGAGAACAACGGCGACAGCTTTTAACGAGCAGCTTTAAGGCGCGCGGAAAGAGTGCCGGCGGGCTTAACGATATCGGGTTATTAAATCAGAACAGGGCGATCCATAATGGCGAAGGGGGCGGCCGTGTGGGCGAGGGGGGAGGTGGATCCTGGTCCTGGCGTGTAAGGAATTACGTCGTGAGTGGCAAACATCGTGGCGGGGAAAAAAACATGCGCTTTAACGTCCTCCCAGAATTTCTAATTCGTTATATACAGCCTGGAATTGGCGGGAGTACTCTGAGGGCTATTGGTTGTTAACGCCTCGCGGATAATGTGTGGTTGTTGGGTGAGGGAGTTTTGTGAAGCGGGTAGAAGGGTTCTTGACTAATGGAAGGTGCGGTAGAAGTATTTTAAACGAGGCATCCGCGCGTTTCGATATTTTATATTCAACGGACAGATGACGTGGAGGTAGACGCGTAATAGCCACCGGATAGTACAATTTCTCCACGACCTTTTCTTTGGATTGATTTTGGATTATTAAAGTGTACTGCACGAATGTCATTTGAATTTTGTAATACAACTCTGATATAATTATAATCACGGGTTAGATGGTAATGTGAACTTCCCTAGTGAATCTACGCATCTAGTAGATATAGGAAGAAGTAACGTGGATTTCGTGTTAATCAATAATATTGTTGCGACCGGGTTAATGGTCGAACTCATAGTGCAGGGAGGAACAACACTGAACACCAACGTAAACAGACCGAATACAACTATTTAATCAAGTATCTCATTGAACGAATTACTCCGCGTCCATACCGTTCCGCATTCTCCGCGCTTATCTACTCTTCTCTCATCAACAATTTTCTGGAATTACCGTGGTGTAGTGGACAGAGGCTGGGGTTTCCACGCGGAAGACCCGGGTTCGAATCCCGCCCATCACTACTGATGGTTTTTCCATGTGATATGTATACCGAAGCTCCGGTGGTTCGGAACCCACCTTTAACTCTTTCGATGCGAGCGCTTCGTCTGCCGTGACACTCCCGCTGTACGAGGTACCGCGCCGAAAATTCGCACATAGCGCCAGGTCAATCCTCTTTCGTATGAAGATTTTCGTAACCGTTAAATAAGAACTGTGCTTAATAAAACAATGTTTCTTATAACAAGTGTTTATAGCTTTAATATTGAAAAATATTTATACAATATTCTATTAATTATATAAATAACACTTATATAAAGTTATATATAAAATTATATACAGAACGATACATGTCATCGCATGGATGCCGGATATATCCGGTATTAGTCCACAAATGTCATCGAATGGATGTCATATATGTTTGACGCTAGTATCAAAAGGGTTAAACAGTAGATCCTAGGCCAAATGACCTCAGTCAAAAATAAATTGAGAAAATAGAAATTAAAAAAAGAACTTTTTTCTATCTATGTCGTTGAGGAGCTCGCAAGAGCGGTTTCTTCATCGTGAAGACCCGCGTTGCAACGATATAAATTGCACAGATATGCTGAGGATGATTTCTAGAACTGTTCGAAACTACAGTGCACATTATTACATGGTAAAATTGCATGTACGATGTTTGGTATCAACATGCATATCTCAGATTTTCATGAGTTATACGACATGCACTTTCAGAGATACGAAACACTACTGTTTAGTTTATACATCGACTGCTCTAGTAACACTGTACCTGCTTTTTAATATGAATATCGTGTCCGAAGTATGCGTATGTGTGTTTTCTTGTTTATATAATACAAAATAATACGTGCTTATATGTATCATGTTTGAAAGCCTTGACAAATTACTTCAAACATTTATTATTCTACTGCAGATTTTGAACAGTGTTGATACTACTCATTTCTTTACTTACTCTATATTGATCGTGTTTTATGTCTATATCAATCTATTGTCTAATACATATCTTAAACTATTACGATATATCATTAGTGGATAAGAGTTAACAGTGACAGTTTTATTAATTTTATACACTGGATTATAATTTATTTATATTTCTACATATTAATCACATTGCATCAGAATTAATTACATTTATATATAATACATATTAATTCAATATATTACAGTACTATCATTCGTTAGTTCTCGAACCGCTCGTTATATTTATATTTTCTACTGTCAGGCATCGCAATATTATTTATTTTGCTTTCCGTAACACCGTTTAAAGGATACGCTTATCCGGGTTTACGTTCCATTCAGTTAACCTTTCTTTTACGATCCAGGATTTTTCTCTTCTCACTGACTGTCTTCGGGACATTTTCATTTCTCACTCGATCAGCACACCGGATTTTCTCCATTCTTCTCCAACGTCACATTTCAAAAGTCTACAGATATCTTCTATCCTTTTCCCTGAACGTTCAGATCTCTGCTTCGTACAATGCAACGCTCCACACGTAACGTCTCACCATTTTCGTTCTCAGCACCGAGTTTAGTATGCACGTCAGAAATTTTTCATAACACTTCGAAGAAGAAAATGCACTGCAAATAGGAAAATCTTTCCGTAAATGTGAGCGAGAATAATATTTCGTTCGGTAATAATCAACATTTAAAATATTCTAAGAAATAATGCTTCTATTCCTCTTGCTCGATAAATTGTGATAAATGTTCGTTAAAAATAGTTAGTTGTACAATTCGCTTGAGTTCAATTATTATCTTTAACGAAGATTTTATAAAAATATGTAAAAATTCCGGAGGATTCAACTTCAAAACTGTATGTTTATTAAACAGAAAAGCTCGAGTTTTGCGCTAAGGTACTGATTATTAAGTCGTTTGAGGATAATGATGCGTTTTAAAAATGTATGCAATGAGCATGCGGTTAGCTTCAGGGGATGCTTGATTAAAGTTTCACCTTATCGAAGATCAAAACTGTGAACTTAGGAGTTTTCGACCGAGATTAAAGCTGTAATGGTAAAATTACACGTCGAGCCTTGGCAAAACTCGATGCGACTCTTATCTAACGGGTTTTATGGCGCAACGGTTTAAGGTTAAGACGGTAGGCTTTATTATGCCAAACGCACTCAATTTAGCAAACGTTTACCTTTAAAGATTAGGTAAACCCAACTGCCTCAGAGCAGAAAATTAGCTTTTTAAAAATCAAAGGGGCTATGATACCGGATAAAAAATCAAATTTACGCGATTATGAACACATTTAAGTATAATGGTATCAAAACCATTTATACATCACGAAAAATTCATATAGTTTTTTCACTTTCTATATCACAGCTCAGTTTACGTTTAAGTTCGTTGTGATTTTTAAATCGCTTCTTAAATCATATCGACGTTATTTGATATCTTTACTATTGTTCAAATTTTGTAGTAGTTAACGTTTCTTTTTGAACTTAGAACAACGAATAAATATCTGTATAATATAAAAAATCAAAAAATTATGAATAACGCAATACAGCTGCCTTTTCGCAGCTGCTATTCACTCGAATTTAATTAAACAGAATACACTTCTTTACGCAAATTCTGCTGTTGCTCTGTTATACGATGAAACACGGTGCATATTTCGCGAATAAAATACGTATTTCAATTTATATCGTGCGATATGGATCTATCTCGTTATTTCGTCCAAACGTGTTCAATTAAATACACCAAGTACATACGTATCGTTTGACAGTTCTTTGCCCTTTCGTGACTATTTGCCAGGCAGCCGGATAAGATTTCGCGAGGGCATTCTACGCGATAGCATACCGTTTAAAACATTCTTCACGTTCGGGGAAGTTTTAAGGTAAAAGAACGATTAGTTTTTTTGTCCTCCGACTTGAATTTGCCTTCTACGCGGAATGTAAATCTCGACGATTTCTGTTCCTCGTGGATTCCTCTACGGCAGGGCTTTTTTGCATATTCCACCGTCTCTTCCGCGTGTAACTGTCCACGGAAGGTGTACCCAATACACTTTCCGAGCACGTTTGCAGGGAACGATGCAAGGAATTGTAATACGTATTGCGTATAACTCTTCGATCTGATCCTGGGAAAATGGCAGGGACATTCGAATACTTCTATCCCTTCACCCTGCTTTTGGTCTTAAGCCGATTTGCTCGATACGCGCCCGCCTCTGGTAGTACTCCCTACCCTTTCGATATTGTGCAATGCATCCTGAACCAAGTGCCAGTGTCCTTGTTCGAGTCGCAGGATCGTGCATAGAGCAAAGCTGGGAGGTAGGTACGACCATCCGAAAGGAATGGATTCCGAACGACGTATTGCTCAAATTCCTCCGAGGAAATATATATCCCCTGGCCGCTTCGGACTTAACTCCGCGAATCTAACGACCGACGCTGCGGATATCGCGAATTATCGTTCTCGATAAATCCGAATACCGCCATTGTCTCCAATTATAATTCATCGTTATCGTTCAGGATGGTAAAGTTTCCGGGAGAATCGTTCCAGGTGAGAGTACGATCGTGGTCCCAATGGGACGATTTTTCCTCGCTACGTATTGGCCAATAACGTTTCGCCGCACCTTTTTGTTCGCGACTCGACCTGCCTCCCTGGCGCTTAAAGGAGCGTTACGGGCAAAGGAGCAATAGTTTTTCCAATACCACGGCGATAAATCATTTCGTATCGAGCGGGGCGGGAGGTGACGTTAAGCGATTACCCATCCGGGGAATATACAGATGGACGCGGGTAATCCCCGTATTCCGGCTGAGGTTCGTCGACTTTGACACTTTAACACTAAACGTACCAGCCTTTCACAAATAACTGTCTTACCATAAAGGGTCGTTTGATCCCTTATGAAATGAAGGTTGATTTTTTGGAAGGGAATTCTTGATTTATTGAGGAAAAATTATTCGCAACGTAACTTCTGATTTCTGATAAAATAATCAAACGTGTATTTTTATTTAGATATAAAAAATAATCGATTAATTGCACTTTTTACACGTACCGAGGTCTCCTTCATATATTTTTCGCAGACGAATGTTTTACGAATTATGCAAGTTTGAGTGGTTTTATTACCCGTGCACAATCTTATTTGACGTTCAGATTGGCGGCTGCTGTATGAGTTTTTGTAATCCCCACAACTGGATGGGCCGTTGCTTGTTCAGTAAAGAGTGCATAAAAACATAAGGAGGAATTACGTAAGAAAACATACAGCATAACAAATGATATATACGTTTATTCCCCGATCGTTGCACTCGAACTCTGTGACGTTTCGTAACTCTCTTTTCGACGCAACCCTTTTTCAACAACAATTCCGTAACAATGAGAGGATGACCACTTGCATAAGGAACAATATCTTACATCACTTTCACAAATGTACAGCTCATCACATCTATTTTATTACGTTTTATATTAAGTTTAATAAAAGTATACGATAATAACGCAATGTTCGTGTAAATCATCATACAATAATAATTATTTATTACATATTTATTACACACACGCACACGCAGACGTACGCACACGCACGCGTACGCACACGCACACGTACGCACGTACGCACGCACGCACGCACGCACGCACGCACACACAGACAGACAGACAGACAGACAGACAGACAGGCAAGCAGGCAGGCAGTCAGACAGACAGACACAAACACAAACACAAACACAAGCACAAGTACAAACACAAACAAACAAATACAAACAAACAAACAAACATAAACACGCGTTCGAGGGTCTAGGATACTTAAAATTCCTATACGTTTTGTATTGTAATCGTTAAGGTTACATCGAATTTTCAAAATTGCCCCGACTAAGCGTTCGACGGAGCAGCGATACATTTCAGAAGTTCACCAAAAGACGAGATCGCAAAAATTTACACACATGACGGAATTTGTCAAGAACGCGAGCTCGTCACTCAGGTAGCAACCGTTGTGATTTTCATGTAGTACATAATAACCGTAACTGATTGGCGAGCAAACGAAAGACTTCCGTACCCAGGGGAGTGACAAGTGTCCTTTACGACCAATAGAAGCCTGTCTACGTAAGTGTCCACTTTTTTGTGAGCTACGTATTTATAAAATTTGTAGCACCGTTCGCTACCTTACTCCGATTTCGCGATCGAAGATTGTCTCGAGTCACCTTTTATTGTTTCATTGCGATCACATTTCTTATGGATATCGTAACCTTTTGTATAGAGATTATCGTTGTCAACACGTTAATTTATTTGTGTTGTATATATAATTTGTTTCTGGCATTTTCATTGTTGGTCACATTTTGCGTCGTATATCTCTTTGTAATTTATATCCAGGATTTCCAACCTCCTAATGATTTATGCCGCACTGATCCACACTTACGTCGAATATACAATATATAAATTAAAGACAAGCGTCTTAGACGGCACATCAATTTGTAACATCAACTTCTTTAGAGTTCATGTAATATTTAAAGTTAAAAAGAAGTAGAGTTATGGTATATTTTTGCGGGATGCGAGAATATGTGCCTAACATGATATATATATATATGTGTGTGTGTGTGTGTGTGTGTGCGTGCGTGTGCGTGTGCATAACCGTACAGAAGGTGCCACGTGTCCCGTGACAAGGAACCCTTGGCTCCGTGGCTCACACGTGCATGTATACGCGCGCACGCGTGTGTGTCTCTGCCTGTGTTTGTGTCTGTGTCTGCAGGGTGGCTTTACTTTAACCCTTGCGTTAGTGGGATCTCCATATGAGAACATACTAAACAAATGCTTCATACGTCTAAATTCGACAAATTATTCTGCGACATAGATTGTATTTGAGAACAGTGTCGACCTTTTATATCAATTTGTATTATCGCAAAACAGAACTAAATACGCACATTCAAGTGGACTCTTCCCAGTCATCTGTGTATCAAAAGGGTAAATTTGTTTTGCAAAAGTAAAATGGGGCAAAAGGGAGAATGTGTTTTGCAAAAGCGTGAATTTAACGTGAAAAATCTGTAAAGAGGCCTGCGACATGCTGAACAACAACTGCACTCTATGCTCTCCGATAACGCATTGATCAAGAACAAAAGCTTTGAACAAAAGCTATCACGAGTTTACTCGTGGCCTATCAACAATATTTGGGCATAGCAAAGCGAGTTAACTCCGGACCGGTCGACAATGTGTTGAGACAGATTATTTCCATCCTAGAATCGGCGTCTTCGATCCCTACTTCTGCAATACGAGATATCTCGCGACCCGTACGCGATGTGTTCAAACGTGAATTGGCGAGAAGCTCCCTCTCTCCACCACCTTACGTAATCGTTCGCGTCGGGCTCCGTTTAGCATGACTATTGCATGCGCTCGTAATAACGCCATGTGGCGGTGCGCCGTTATGCCTGCGAAATGGAACAGCGATACAAACGTCGCGTGCTGGCCAATAAAAACGCGATGTACGCCAGAGGGGGGCAAAAATGCTGTCCTTTGGCGGAAGACAGTCGTCGAAATTATGGGGTAGTACATTAAGACTTTACGGTCACAATTTCGCGGTACATTGATACGCTAGCGGGCCGGTATTAACTTGCGGTTCCGGCCATGCAACCAGTAACGTTAAACCTACCGCGATGGGTCGAATGACCCTTTTTAAACTTTCCTGCAAAATTTCTTACATAGGACGTTACCGCATCGTCATTTGAATTTACGACTTTCCTCACAATTTAGTTCCAATGCATCCTTTAATATTTATTTCCTTCTTATTAAGTTTTTTTTTTTTTTTTTTTGATAGGAACTATATGCAATTTGAGCTGCTTACCACGAGGGGTCATTTGATGGGAGTAGTAGATCGTGTGATAACATCACTTTTGTTATTGCATCATGGTTATACTGTGTTTCGATATATCCGTTGACACTTATTTAACGTTAGGTTTCATTTTGAGTTTGATCATTTCAAGTTTTAGTGGTATGTTATGAGTCAGGAACTCTTATTGGATTATTGCGTTGATCATTCTTATCCTAAAAAAAATTGAGAAGTTTAAAATATTTTAAATTATATTTTATTTTTACGCATTTTTGTTATCGGATATACAATCAAATTAGGATCATTATTTGGACTAAACTGTTTTATTCGTACGTCAAATTGCACTAAATAGTGTATTTTTGCTATACGTGTATCGTTAAATATATGACCTTTTGAACGCAGGTTGTTTGATCTGCCGTGATAGAAAGAGATATACGTGACACATCTGTAGAATTTGTATTAAATGGGTTCGTAAATGTTGAATACACGTTAACACATCTTCTGAATATTCCACATATTCATGAGTGCCAATACTTTTTATAACTTGTCTAATTATTGAATATTTAAATCTCGAATGTTTTACGGAATAAGCGTCCCTTATTATAATATAAAAATTTGAATCGCATATCGACCACATCTAAGTAGTTCTTATCAATGTACAGGCCAGTGAATAAATTATAAAGAAACCTTATGAACATAATAGCATACGTTCTACATATTTATTTATGTTATTTATTTGAATTTGATAAGTACAAGCAAGAAAATAAAAGATACGAGAGATCTATAAATATATAATAGCCCTGTGGAGGAGTAGCCGATATTGCTGATTATCGTTAACAGTTATATCTCTCAATTCTAACTATACCTCACCATGATTTATATAAATGCGCAAATTTCATAAATCAAAACGTAATATTCTCTACCTTCGATATCTACATCAGATCGTTGTGGCGATGAATATTAACACCAAAACCGGCACCAGCCACAATTACTCCTGTCATAGTAGACGATCATCCGTGTTTGCGTCGAGCAATGATTATTAAAAGGCCCTGACATAAACAAATAATAACGACCCCCCTGGCAATATAATCAGTTTTATTTGATGCCCAAATTGGCCTATTACGGGGGCACAAATCAACAGTCAAGTCAATATTGATGAAGTGCGCGTATTTACCCACATACGTACAGTACATCGAACGAATATAACGCACGTATGTACACATAGCACGGATAACCATGCGTAAATGCGTCTCCGCCAAAAGGAAAGCCGGGGATGAGAGCCGTCTGGGTCGCGTTATATCCGGGAAAAAACGCGAGCCAGCCTCGAGTGTCGAGCATGTCGCCGTTAATCGGATTTGCGCGCAATCAGTACTTTGTGTATTTTTCAAATCAGCTTACGCGGATACGAATCATAACGAGGCACCTTCCGGCGCGGTGCGTTCGACGTGATTTTTATGCGAAACGCGGAATCCAAGCCTGCGGACGAGCCGGCACCGTGCCGCGGCGAAAAAGCCCTGGTTATGCTCGATTCTGTCTGGGCAGTGCTTCGCGAATGGTTCTGGTAATGGGCCAGATACAGCTCCCTGGACGTCTACGCATGCAGGTAGATTTATCGCGAGTACGATGGCGCGGCAATGTTGGCCGTGCTGAGAGAAAAACGGGCAAACGACCCTTAAAAACCTCTCCTCTATCCGTTTATAGGATAACAGGCCTGCTAACCGTCTCTCGGTTCGATCGTGTCGCTGTGGGTGATTTTTTTGCAAAATCCTGGATTCGTATAAAGTCCCGTCGTATGGCGCGGACAGATCTTGAATCGTATGTATAGGACGTGAAGAGCACGCGATAACCTGAGGGTTGCTTCGATAATGGGAATAAGTTTGATGTTTTTGTAACGAGAGTTTCGGATGCTTCCACGAGTTCTGGTTAATCTTCGCTGCTGGGTAATCTTCGGTCGAGGCAGGACTAACTGTGAAGTCCTAATCGACACGCAGTAGAGGATTTGGAACTGGATCTATCGTTGCTAATGCTTCGAACATCTGCAGGTGTTACGCATACAGCCGCAAAATGTGTTTGAATATCCACGCGTGTATAGCGTATTATACACGTGTATAAGCATTGGCTCTCTCAATTACTCCTGTTAGGAGGCGCGGTGCGAAACAAGCGATCTTTGTTTCACGTCTATACCCACTAATAAGGCATACCTCTGGATTTCGTGGCTCAGAATTCATTTCAACCTCTCATCGAAAAGAACCGATCAAAGATTCTCCCATAAGCCAACAAGATAAACGCTAAAAACCTGAGAACATTCGTGCATTTTCGAATTAATTAAAGCATAACGCCCAAAATTCTATAACTTCTTCCTCCACGAACGAGATTACAAAATATTTCTTCTCGATCAACTTGTCATCCCCGATGTGTTGAAACTTTTGAATCACCAGATCTCCTTTCCCGGTCAACATGTTAAATCCCAGAGTCTCCTACGAACCTGCAGGTGGAGCTTTTGATGCCGAAAAATTAATTGAACAAGAAGAAGTCTCGTTGGCGCGTGCTCCATAACGGAGGAAGCTTGTTTGCGCGGCACTTGTATTACGTGCTTTATTACGCTCTTCACAATACCGTCAGGAAATTCCGCGGCGTAGCCACGGTACTTGTTTTCGCCCTATGTATTATTCACCGGCTTCCAGCGTATAACGTTGGAAGGCCGTGCCGAATTCTCCAGGCACCGAATTCTTCTCTGAATTCGCCCTCACTTGTTTCATCTTAGGCGCGGAACACCAAGGTCGTTTGGAGGAGGAGGGAGGGAGAGCTGAGTGGATGATAAAGGACGTCGTTGGAGCGAGAGAGAGAGAGAGAGAGAGTGGAAGAGTGCGATGAAATGCATGGAGAGAGGATAAGAGAGGGAAGGGCGAGTGTGAGGTGGAGGATTGAGGATGAAGCGAGGGTGGAAGAACGAGTTTGTTTAAGGAAATATGAAGAGAAGGTCTTTGTAGCCAAATTTTTTTTTAATCGTATTTAAGTACAAAAATGACTATAAGTGAAAGTACTTCGTATTTCGGATTACGAGAATATATATTACCGATAATGGCGGAAATGTTGATCAGTTATTTTGTGCAGTATGATAGAATTTGAAACGTTGAATGTATTGGGTTGTTCGGAAAGTCATTTCGTTTTGTTTTTCGTTTTTTACCAACCAAAAACTACTGTGTAGAATTAATAGAACTTTTTCACACACAAGCCTTGCAATATCAGCTCTCAAG
>JBCFXI010002732.1:0-17824 GCA_038496175.1 Ampulex compressa
TATATATATATATATACGTGAACGTGTAATATAGACAACACTAATAAATAACCAAACATCCAATTGCAGAAGCACACTGGCGCTGCCACCAGAGCCGCCCAACCCCATAGCCCCTCCGCTCAGTCGCCGCGACTTCCAGCTGCTCCTTCGAAGACTCCTCGTAAGCCAATACGGCGTGCAAGCCTTGTCCTATCCCAAGACCTACCTGGAGGACGCCCTGTACGACCAGCAGCCTTATCCATCCTACCAAACGCCCGTGGCCAGGCCCGAAATCCCCTACGACCAACAACTGCCCGTCCAGTACGGCGATCGAGTGCCCCTCAGGCGTCCAGTCTACTCCAGGGCCCTGAATCCCATCTATCAGCCGCACCAGTACGAGGACTACCACGATGGACGCTACGCCAAGCG
This sequence comes from Ampulex compressa, assembly GCA_038496175.1. Classification (NCBI taxonomy): domain Eukaryota; kingdom Metazoa; phylum Arthropoda; class Insecta; order Hymenoptera; family Ampulicidae; genus Ampulex; species Ampulex compressa. The sequence continues at coordinate 409 of JBCFXI010002732.1, forward strand.
CGTCTACAGGCAGAAGTTCTACACCCAGGAGGTGCAGGACGAAGGCGACGAGATCCTGCCGCCGCCCATCAGAGAAGCTCTCCTGCTGAGGATGCTCCAGCTGGCGATCAACGCGGAGCGCCCCTCGACGACGATGATGACGACCTCGACGACACCAACCTCGAGGTACAGGAAGACTGGGCCCGTTCGCAGCGTGCAGATACTGGGCGAGGATTCGGAGGAGGAGAAGGAGAGCATGGGGAAGAAGATGTAGAGCTGAGGGTTTGGTAAGTGTAATGGTGCTGCAGGATGTTCGTCTACAGGCTAGCTTAGTTATTTGGAAATCCATTCGTATTCTCAGTGCACTGCCGATGAGACTATCGCGCGTGAATCGTTGCTTGGAGGAAGGCAGATCGATCGCTGGGTTTTTCTCTCGGAGAGCACTGTCTTGGGTGAATATCCGTTTTGGTGCCAGCGATCGCGCTGTTCGCGTACTGTGGTGTCGATGTTTCATCACGATCGCCAATTCGCAACGCGCTCGCTTCGGAATGTATCTCGTCGCAGGTCTGCCAGAGGTTCCTCTGGTAATCACTGATTTTCTTTCGAATAATGTGTAATTAGGGGTCTTTCTCTAACGCATTGGGCCCCAAGGTTTATTCCTAACGATATTTCGACGAAAAAGAAGAGCAGCGCGAGCGCGTCGATCGGCATTGTTCGCAGATAAACGAAGAAAGCGCTATCGCGCTTCATGGCGCGATCCGACACGGTTTTTTAAAAACCCCTGGCACTAAAACTGGAATAGTGAATCCCTCCTTGAAATGTTCCGTGAACGTCCTTCCTTTAAGCGCGGTGTTTTTGTACCCAAAGAGCGGAGCTTCCTACGTAATGGAGATAGAGGTAGATCGATGCGAACGACGTGCTTTTAAGAAGCGTAGTATAGTACTCTGCACGGTAGTTAAGAGCGACAGTATTTTTCCCTAGCCCTACGACCGTACGCTTAAGGTTCCATAAGATTACGTGGAAGGCTAAATAATTCGAGATAGGACTTCCCGAGAGAATGAGAAACGGTGGGTGATACTATTATTTGACCATTGTTCCCCGCCACTTCTCTATCCCTGACTTTCATCTCTGAATGTCGAGTGGGAATAGCACTTGCGGGCCGACGAATAATTGCACTGTTTAAACTTTCGCGCTTCTTGCCGCGAGTAGTGTGTTTTTAAGTGTTTTACAGTCAACGACTGCAGCTCCAGGTACCTGTAGCGTAATAGGGCCGAAGGAAGCCGAGGAGTATACGACACGTGTAACTTCGCCTTATACAAGGAATACACGGATCGTTGGCGAAACAAATCGCCGTCCACGAAAGGGAAACTTCCTACGCGTGCGTCGAGCGATTTTCTGCACGACAACCTTTTCTCATTTTGCAACGCACGTCCTCATAATGGAGCCAGAGTAAGATTTTGCCCCGACGCGGAAGAGATCGGAGAGGCACGTCCGGTCGATCGCGTCGATGCTCGTATAGAAACGATTGTTGGGTTGTTGCGTATGGAATAACCGATTTTGGGAGAGCTACAAGCTGGTTTTAACCTAGATACACGCGATACTTTTTCTCCATCGAAAATCTATATAAATATATTTAACACTGGAACTGTCAGACCAGTCAAAATGACTGGTTAGTCGTTTCTTTAAAAAATCGTAGTGCTTTATAAGGATGTATTTTTTGAGATTTTTCATGAGTCTTGTGTAGTATTTAGATCATCATTTTAATTCACTGAAATTTTTTCTTATTCTCCCTCTTTTTTTTTTTTAAATATGTATGTGGTGTTCTAAATATGCCCAGAAAGTGGCTGGTAGTTCTGGTGTTAACGGTGAACCGCCAGAGTTGATCGAGTTTTGTCAGTGAATCGATGGAATATCACAGTGCTTGTTAAATTGGTAATTTCATACGAAACGATCGAGTAGATCGGTCCTAGATATAGAGTTAATGATCCATTTCCTTCGTACGGTTTTCAGACAGGTCGTAGTATAGATCTATGAAATAGACAGCGTGTAGCGATGGGCTCGAAAAAAATTGGAGGGTCTCAAAGACGATCGAAAAAATTCATCTCATCGTTCAACGATAACTTCTCACGATCGACGAAGTTGACATTTGCGCTACAAAATAGATACATCAAGTCCATATTTTCAACGATATCATCTATCTTTACGAGCAAAGAACACTCATCGAAAATGACCACTAACTGTAATTCCTCTCAAGAAACTCGAAATCGTCTACCCTCGAAGAATATTCCAAACGACGAGAGCCTTTGCAACGAGGTCCAATGATTCGTAAATAATAAAGGATCAGCTGGCCATCCTCGAAAATATGGATAGACTTAACCCTCTACGGGCTTGTATAACTTTCAGGCGATACACTAATATATCCTCGTTTTATCAAATAATTCGACTTTTTCCCAAAAGTACCTATACGTCTGGATTACACGATGTCTCTGATGTAAGCAATAATGATATTAATTCCGATTGACAGCAGTATCAACCCTCAAACATCAAAGTAAATCCTTTTCAATGTCAAAATAAATTACTTTGACTTTTCTCTCGATTTTTCAAAGTCATAGTAAATTAGTTTGGCTTTTCATTCGATTTTTCAAAGTCAAAGTAAATTACTCCGACTTTTCGATCGACTTTTCAAAGCCATAGTAAATTACTCTGGCTTTTAATTGGACTTTTCAAAGTCAAAGTAAATTACTCCGACTTTTCGATCGACTTTTCAAAGTCATAGTAAATTACTCTGGCTTTTAATTACACTTTTCAAAGTCAAAGTAAATTACTCCGACTTTTCACTCGACTTTTCAAAGTCAAAGTAAATCACTCCGACTTTTTACCTGACTTTTCAAAGTCAAAGTAAATCACTTCGACTTTTCGCTCGACTTTTCAAAGTCAAAGTAAATTACTCCGACTTTTCACTCGACTTTTCAGAGTCAAAGCACATTCGCGGATATAATTCAGCTTATAGAGGGTCAAGAGGTTCCGTCGCTGGCCTAATTGTAAATATATATGTGCGTTATGTAAACCAGTGTAATATACGTATCGAAATAAAGAGTCAGATAGCAGATAGCCCGGTGTGAGAATTCATTTCATAAGCCTCCCTGAGAGAGCCGCCGGAGAATAATGACGCGTTTGCCGGCGGTAATTAGCATCGCGGCTTGCGACACTTGTTGGATAGCGCGGACTCGCGTTCTCTCCTCCGGCGTGAGCGCGAGAGAGACGGAGGAGGGCGCGGATAGGCGCTGTGGGATCACGAAACCGCGGTTTCCACGCGCTCGGAACCCGCCCGTCTCCTGGCCAATTCTCCGCTGGTTTTGCACGCGCAATTCCGGAAACGCGACCGCGGCCTGCGGCGGAGTAGGCGCTTCCGGCCTCTTGGAAATCGATGCATATCGCGGAGAGCTGATATTGGTTATTGGCAGCGAGAGGCTCGAACGATATTGCACTCGTGAGCTGGATCGTGTTTCGCTTCGTTTGCGCGATATCGATTGACTCTGGTACTCGGGTATTTTCTTATACGGGTTTTATATGGTAGATTTATTATTTTGTCGTGGTATATCGTAGATTTATTATTTTGTCGTAGTATATTGTGTTATAGATTTACTGTTTTATCGTAGAATATCGTAGATTTACTATATTGTCGTAGTATATTATGGATTCATTATTTTTTCGTAGTATGTCGTATTATAAATTGACTGTTTTGTCGTAGAATATCGTGGATTTACTATTTTGTGGTAGTATATCGTGGATTCACTATTTTGTCGTAGTAAGTATATCGTGGATTTATCGTTTTGTCGTAGTATGTCGTAGATTTACTATTTTGTCGTAGTAAGTATATCGTAGATTTATCGTTTTGTCGTAGTATATCGTAGATTTACTGTTTTGTCGTAGTAAGTATATCCTAGATTTGTTATTTTGTCGTAGTATATCGTAGATTCATTATTTTCTCGTAGTATATCGTAGATTCACTATTGTCTTCAATTAAAAATACTTTCTTCCGGGTTTGAGGGAAATCGTTGGAGCGACGCGATTCCTTGGTAACGAGTCGCTTGATGAATATTGTATCAATAATCTGTGAGGAGTCGCGCTTCGCCGCTCGTGTCCATCGCCAGTTAATCGTGCGCTTGAAATTCGTGATGTCTTGAAAATCGGTATCGCGCACCGGACGAATGGGGGAAGCGTTTCGATTTAAATGTTAATTTATGGCGGAAGATTCCTGTGCAAATCATGCGAATTCTCCCGGATGTTGACGCTGGGATATCAAGAGGCAACGAGCTCATGAATTTACTGTCAAAGGATTTTGACTGTTATTGACTTATTCCTTATCGCCGTGTGTACTCTCGCAGTTTGTTTTCGGCCTGTAAGGCTCACTTGCGCACCGCGTTTGTATATCTCGCGTCGTTTCGGATTGGAGAAAATAAAAAATAGATCATTGAGGAGCATCGTTCCTCACACTCTCCAGGAATGTCCCTCCAATTAAATACAAACATTGATCGCGTGCTCGCGTATATATACACTCATTCACGAATTCTTTTCGCGAATCGAGTTGAGATGAAATCCATGCAAAAGTAACAACGCTTTCCATTTCAGCCGACATTCCTTTTATTACAATTCCACGCTGTTTTCCTCGCATTTTCTCATCGCAGGCGTGCAAGAAAATGCCCCCCCCCCCCTTTTTTTTTTCGCGGAACCAGCCTCGTTTTTCATCGCACGACGGATTTCTGTACGCACGTGAAAGGTTACTATTAAGAGACAGGAGTGTGCGCCCGGTAAATTCTATGCCTGGAAAGCCGTCATTTCCGGTATTCCGCGAATGTGCCAACAGCGCGGACGGTATATCTACGGGCGTAAGGACATTTCGCCTTCGAACGACGTAATTAGAGCTCCCGCAGTGCCTCGCGGACTTTTCTCCCGTGCGTTGGAAAGTCGCCGTGGAAGACAGCTATTCATTGTTCCACGGAGCCTTCATAATGCCCGCATACAGCCGCGCTGCGTGGAAATATCCTGAGGAGAAATTACGAAGAGGAACTCATTATACTACGCTGGAACGTCTTTATGATGTCGGATCGTTTAAAACGCTTAAGCGATCCCATTTCGATTCTCTAAAGGAACTCTTATTACCAGAAGCTTCTCTGAGCCACGTATTAATAGCTAACATCAGACTCGATAATTCTATATAAAAATCACGATTATCCTTACTTTCGAAATATTATACTGTAATATAAAATATAATATAGATTATATTATAATATACCTTTTCACGAAAATGCGTATAATCCTCGAATCAATCACATCCCCATAATTCTCGATTAACACTAGAGCTACCAGCCATTTTCTGTGCATATTTAGAACACCACATACGTCTTTAAAAAAAAAAGGGGAGAGTAAAAGGAAATTTCAGTGAATCAAAATGATGATTTAAATATTGCATGAAAATCACGGAAAATCTAAGAAAAAATACATCCATATAAAGTACTACGATTTTTTAAAGAAACAACTGTCCAGTCGTTTCGACTATTTTGGTAGTTCCAGTGTAAAAAAAACTACATCCCTATAAAGTACTACGATTTTTTAAAAAAACAACTGACCAGTCATTTCGACTGTTTTTGTAGTAGTAGTTTTAGTAGTTCCAGTGTTAAAAAACTACATCGAGCACTCATCCAACGGGCAAAAAAAACCAACACCCTTCTGCTGTATACAAAACATTTAATCTAAAAAACTACATCGAGCACTCATCCAACAGGTATAAAAAAAGAACCGACACCCTTCCGCTGTATACAAAACATTTAATCTAAAAAACTACATCGAGCACTCATCCAACAGGTATAAAAAAAAACCGACACCCTTCTGCTGTATACAAAACATTTAATCTCGCACAATATGCGTATATACATATATTCCTCTTTCGATGGAACTCCTCCGAGCAAGCGTAACCGCAGCTCCCTCCTTACACCTACCCTAACTGTACATACTCCAATACCCCATCGATGCGCGTATGCACGTCGTTTGTCAAGAATCGACGAAATACTGTTCGCAAAGGACTCGAGGCTCTCGGTTCAGTTCGAGGCGAGGGAGATTTTCGAGTGGATCGAGGCCGAACGAGGGACGTTCTTGGCGCTCTCCGCGTCCTCGTCGAGGTCGTAAGGGCTGAAGGGCTCGGTCTGCACGCCCACGTCCTCGTAGTCGAGCTCCAGGGTGTCCTGCTCGTATATCACGTCGTGGCTTCGCGGTCGCGCCACGGATGGGATCCAGGGCTGGGGAACGCCCTTGCCCAGGGCCAAGAAGACCGCGGCGGTGGTCAGCAGGACGACCGACGCAACGCCAAATACGAGGCGCCAAGAGCCGGCGATCTGCAAGTGTACAAGAGTCGCGTTTGCCTCTGAGAATATAGCGGATGATCGATTAAAGGGGAAATCAGGGTTTGGCGAGAGTTTTTTTTTTTTCCATTAGGGTGAGGATTCTGGAGGATGACATCGAAGATTTAGTTTATTAGTGATCTGATATAGGGCTGATGATAATAATATATATTGGGTTGTTCGGAAAGTCATTTCGTTTTGTTTTTCGTTTTTCACCAACCAAAAACTACTGTGTAGAATTAATAGAACTTTTTCACACACAAGCCTTGCAATATCAGCTCTCAAGACATATAATGGTTATGCGGCTTAAGTGTGAAGTTGGTTTCGAAAAAACGTAATTGAGTCCTCTGACGGGAAAAAACGAAATTACTTTCCGAACAACCCAATAGATATTATTATGTATGTGGAATAATATGTAGGTATTAGTATTGTAAGTATTACGTGAATCGCGACTGGTCCGTGGAATAGAATTATCAGGTGTTATCAACTTCTTATAATTATGTAGGAAATTGTGAAAAAAATTCGGGTCATCGGTTAGTTGAACTGAGAAACAGCAGCCGGAATGGAATAGTATATATGTATTATCATCTGTCTCATTTTAGATCGCTAATAAAATTTATATTTCATTTGTATGAGTAGCAGGTATGAAGTGAGATGTCCCTTGAAAAAAAAAAAAAATATATTATATATTTATATTTTTTTTTCTTCATCATATCAACATGAAAGAATTCATAATGGAAGATAAAAATGATCCGACAATGCACGATCACTTAATAATCAATTCGTTCGATAAACATCATTCCACTGTCTTCCATACCTAACCATTCAGCGTACCTAAAAAAAAGAACTCAAACCGCGTCCGAGCAGTAATGATTCGCGCATATTAAATAAATCACATCCCAGTTAGTCCATCGTCTAATACGCAAAAAAGGAGCCACAAGCCGGTCTACAAGTCGAGCTGGCAATTAAATTCTCCTCCATTTCCTCCAGTCGCGTTAGCCACCGTGCTAAAATCCCAACAGCCTCGAGAATTCGAGGTATGCGTTACGAGGTAGAAAACAAGGAGGAAAGCCCAGGAGGGCGACTGTGCGAATTGAACCATAAAGGGAGGATGCGTTTGTCCGTCGCGGGTCCTTATTCGCGCGTGGCTCGACTTACGGAACCGTGGAGAGCCTGAGTGACGAAGTAATTAGCGGCCAAAAGGCCGGCAGCTCCCAGCGTCGAGCACAAAGCGCAGGCCGCAGCTGCGCAGGCAGGCGATTCCACGGGCGCCAAATCGGCTATGGCGGCCAAAGCACCTGCTGGCGCTGTTCCTGAGACGAGGAGGGCCGCTATTCCCAGCCAGGCTGCTCCCAGGGCTTGGCATCCGGCGTAGCCCGCGACGAACAGTAGAGCGGCAGGAATGAAGTGAGCTGGAAATTGTAATTGCTCGAAGAAGATTAACACTGGAACGACTAAACATGTCGAAATGACTGGTCGATCGTTTCTTAAAAAAATCGTAGTGCTTTATAAGGATGTATTTTATGAAATTTTGCATGATTCTCATGCAGTATTTGGATCATCATTTTGATTCACTGAAATTTCCTTTTACTCTGCCCTTTTTTTTAAATACATATGTGGTGTTTTAAATATGCCGAGAAAGTGGCTGGTAGTTGTAGTGTTAAACCCCTCGCAAAGTGGGCTGCACATTGAGATTTTTCTCGTTACTTCGTTCTAAACCTTTTTCTTTTTTTTTAAGAAATTTAAAGGCGTAGACTGCTTAGGTGTTTAGCGCAATCTTGAACATTTGGCTTCTGGAATCGTCGAAGGAGAAATAGCTGAACTTGTTGATCGTATCTTAAGAAGTAAGCAAGGAAACTGGGATTCTTTATATCGCACGAGATGAAAATAGACAAAAGTAAATGGTGTTCGTGTTTTTATAATTAGATTTGAGGAAAATATTTGAAGCGATCGGTTGAGAGTGTGTGGCACATTTTTCTTAAATGGACAGTGATGAGCAATGTATATGTATATGATCTCATAATTCGATTTGACGTAAAGAGGGAAAATTACTTTTGTTGTTTGCAGTACGCTATTTTTAGTATGAGATGGAAATGCTTATGAAAAATGTGATATGGACGATGCTCGTAGAATATAAAGACATACCTGTGTAGACCACTAATTTTCTAGCCGTGGTCGTCGAGACTATCCTAGATTCGCGAACGTGATCTACGAGGAGACCGCAGGTTAAAGCGGCCATGAAGTGTCCGATATGGGGCAACGTGGTCAGAACGGAATCCTGCGGAGATTCAGCACAAAAGAAAAATCTTTTAATTACCCTCGGCGTATCTTTTAATTGCCTCCAAACGTGTGAGGCAACCGTACAAGAAAGTATTACACTTCGCAATCTACTTAGAATTCAGATAAATCCTGATAACCTTAACAAAAAAATTGTACAGTATAGCAATCGTAAACCACGATAAAAACGCTCGTGGAACTGTTACATAGTAATTGAAGGATAAATTCAATAATTAAAGAACGAACACCACGTATTCCATTTCCAAGTATTTAATGCTCTTCCCAATTTAATCTCATTTTCTCCTTAAAGGGCTGATAATATGTGCTTGAAAATTCAAATAAATTCTGAGCGATGCGCGTTACTCACGTTGGCCGTGGAGAATCCGTAAATCAGTTTCAGATACTTTGTCATACCAAGCGCGAGGGTTGCATCGCCCCATTGATTGCCCATCGTCGCAACGGCCGATGCCCAAACTGGCACCGATCTCAATAATTTTCCCCAAGGTATCACGGCCGCCTGTCATTGCGATCAACTTGTATTACACTCACAACACCCGTTATATAAGCACAAGAAGTATTAGCAACGATAACAATTTTCTAAATATTAGGCGAGTGCAAAAGTTCGTGCGGAGTTTCAATAGATGGAGTTACAAGAACTTTTGCACTCGGACAATACATCAAACGAATTACTCCAATACTTGAATTAAACAAATGGTGCTTGCGAACAGTTGTACATTACTCACAATCACTTTCAAGGATTATTCCTTGATTCATACGCATTTCGAGCAAGAGGAGAGTCAGGAGTAATTATGCATTATTCCAATATTTGCATATATCAAAATTTAAACGAGAAAAAAAGGGTTTGTCCTTACGTTCGTGTCGTGCTGGTAAGACTTCGGAGAGTCCTTGACGAATCTTCCAAAGGCAAAGTACCAGCATAAAGCGAGCAGAACGAGACCGTAGCACAGTGAATCTCTACCAAAGGACCGAACCACCGCCGTGCCCAACCATCCGGTGAGACAGTATCCCACGCTGACGGCTTTCAAAACAAGGAAACTTTTCCCTTAAGGTTCTTCCACCAGCGTTTACGGCAGAAATGAACCAACGTAATGGCTAATCTTGCTACATCGCACTCTTTGCGCGCATTAAAGTCGAGATAGGATATTCGAGGAGCTTTGCCACGCATACGACATCATAGAATTATTACTCTCATTGTTAAGCAAGCATATTCGATAATATTCATTGAAGTGTTAAAAACAATTGAAATGCATTAAAGTCGAGATAGGATATTCGAGGAGCTTTGCCACGCATACGTCATCATAGAATTATTACTCTCATTGTTAAGCAAGCATATTCGATAATATTCATTGAAGTGTTAAAAACAATTGAAATGCATTAAAGTCGAGATAGAATATTCGAGGAGCTTTGCCACGCATACGTCATCATAGAATTATTACTCTCATTGTTGAGTAAGCATATTGGATAATATTCATTGAAGTGTTAAAAACAATTAAAATGCATTAAAGTCGAGATAGAATATTCGAGGAGCTTTGCCACGCATACGTCATCATAGAATTATTACTCTCATTGTTGAGTAAGCATATTCGATAATATTCATTGAAGTGTTAAAAACAATTAAAATGCATTAAAGTCGAGATAGAATATTCGAGGAGCTTTGCCACGTATACGTCATCACAGATAGGTAATTACTTCTATGAACGTATACGTTATCATTCGATAGGTAATCACTTTATTCTCAAAAAACTTTAACATCAGATCTACCAAACCAGTTAAAACGACTGCTCAGTCGTTCCTTTAAAAAAATCGTAATACTTTATAAGGATGTATTTTTGAGACTTTCCATGATTCTCATGCAGCATTTAGATCATCATTTTGATCTACTGAAATTTCCTTCTACTCTCCCCTTTTTATTTTAAAGACGTACGCGGTGTTCCAAATATGCCCTAAAATTCTACATAGATTCAAATTCCAAAGTCCTAAATAAAATTTCTAGTAATGAATAGGTAATAAATCTAAATAAAGTTCTAAAGTTCTAAGTAAGTGGCTGGTAGTTCTAGTGTTAAACTCGCTTTATTTATTTCTTTTTTCATCGCTCACGCGTATGTTCGCGGTATGCGAGACGCGATAGGATACCACGGGACAAAAGTGTGCTTGGCAGATATTTACCGGCGTAGCAACTGAAGTACCAACTTCTGTGGTTGCTCTTAAACCAGGTCATAGCGAGCATGTGAGCAGCGGGCATGGTTGCGCCCTGCAAAAGAGAATGTAAGGATTGTCTGCGGTTCGTGACACGCTAAATCGGAGCTTCTTTCCTTACAGCACATTCCAGCTTGCTGATACAGAACAGTGAACGGATGTGAATATTCCTTCGACTAAGCTATGTGAACAGTTTAGGATTTCTGATCGTATTTCAAGGATTGCTCACCGTGCACAGTCCTTGAAAAAGTCGGAGGGCCACGTGAGATGGGCCTCTCCAGGCCGCTGGCACCAGGAGAGAGGCCAGACAGGCGCTGAGGACCGCCCTGGAAAATACCATGGACGGACCTGATCGACCCCAGACCAAGCAGCCGCCTAAGATTGGACCAGCGACCTGACCCCAGAGAAACGCCTCGCGCATTATGGACTCCGTACGCTCTTCCTGTGGCAGCTGGTAAAATTGCGTTTGATTATCCTCGATCGTCGATATTATTTTAAAGTTAAACTACTTAATATTATGTCTAAGCAGGCCTTTTATTATAGTTGAATCAGTATTATAGTTGAATCAGTTTTTACCAAAAGCACATGTACATTTGGTAATAGAATATTCCTGTTTATATTTTGATATACTTCGACAAAGTCGTTTTTAAAATATAAAGTGTAATGTTGAAGAATCAAGGGAAATTATCAGAATCGCATTACATCAAAATTACCATTACAAATTTGAATCTCAAAAAAGAACTTCTGTTATTTCGCACTTATTACACTATTCATAAAATATATTAGTTCAAATCATTCAGTTTTTATGCAAAACCTAATCCGCGAATTTTATGCAAATATAATTCGCTTCAGCAAAAGTTCAAGATATAGTTTTGTTTAAACACAGTGTTCATGGAAGAGCGATTAATGTAAAAAGACGAAGATACTGGTAAAGTGGTGAGCATTTCTGCGAACTCTGTTCCAAGGAGGTTTGGATGTCAAGGCTCACCTCCAGAAGGATGACCTCAAAATCCTCGGTGCGGTTGCGGCTGGATATGTTGACCAGCATGTCGCAGTGCCAGGATGTGTCGATGATGGCATGATTGTCCTGCTGATTGGCGAGCAATGCGACCGATGAACTGACCTCAACCGCGCCGCAAAGCGCGAAACCAGCCGCGACGAGCGCAGCGACGATGTGTCGCGCCCGTACCGCCGCTAAAACGCGATTTACAAGAGAATTAATCCACGCCTCACCCCTGCTTTCCTCCCCTCGAACTTTCTCATCCCTACAGCCACGTGCAAAATTCGAAAAATCATTTCTTTCGAACCACCAATGCGCGAGTGCTCCTAATACAAATGTACGATATATACACGATGCATGTACTTTATACGTGTCCAACCTGTATCGTCCCTTTGGCTATTTTTACTTCGAAAAGACGAACCATCAGCAACAAATATTCAACTACTATACACCACTGACATAGGATTTTTAAAAACCGCTCAGAATACAAGCAAAGCATCGAATATCCATGATTAATCATTCAGGATGCTGTTCGATATATAACCAATTAGATTCCTCAAGAAGCAAACGTACACCAACTTTGAATAATATTAGGATTATGTGTCTTATTTCGCGTTGGGTATTATACAACTTCCAAAATCAAAATATAAACATGCGAGTAGCGCGATTATTTCGAAAGCGGTGCAAATCCACTTGCGAGCGACGAAAACGCCGTTCCACTCGAGCATTGGACGCATTTATCGATACTTCGCAACGATCTCAAACGCAGGATCCGGGGGCAAAAGGAAATCGAAGCTTGCGTCACTTTCGCACTAAATGGCCCACGCGTACCGCGAAATGTTTCTATAAAAGTGTCTCACAGCGATGCTCCACGTCCCGTAACCGTGGAGGATCGTTAACCATGCTTTCCATTAATTCCTGCAACGGACCACGCGACTCTAACCGCAAATGTAAATTCCGCGCTCCGCCCAGGGAGGCCGCGAAAATGAAAAGGAGGACTTAAGCCCACTGTCAAATAATTGTCGCGATACGCTGAAAAAATATATATATATATATATACATGTACCGGTGACTTAAAGGCAATGTATTTCCATCGGGGCAACCGCGCTCGGCCCCTAAGCCACGATCACACGCCGAATTTTTATGTAAGTTGTATACCCACATTATCGCGATCCTCAAACAACGTCCCAAGCACGACGCTGTTTGATTTTGATAACTTAATCAAACCCAACTCCGCTCATTACTATGCTCGATGCGAGCTTCTTCAGATATGCCACGACTAACGATCAAGGGGCGTGCTATTTAGGACGCTGATAGACGCAATACGATTGTTTATATCGTTGCGCGGGGTGTTTATGTGTCGATGATCATCGATAAGACGAACATAGTATGGAGGTGCAAGGTAGTCTATGAATATGGAGTACTCGAGTTTGAGATGGTGATCGAGCGCGATGCTTGAGCTTTGGTTGTGGGTTTGGAGAAAAACACTGGGTAAAAATCGAGTGGTCTCGATCCCACGTTATTATCTTGGCGCGCCTTTCGATGCTGGTGCAACAAACCTTGAACTTCTCTCGCGGCCTGCTTTATTTGGACACTGCTACGTTTTACGAGCTGCACACTACCTCTCTTGACGAAGTCTGCCATCTCACAAAACCCCAAAGGGAGCAGACCGGGCGCGACGACGACGACGCCTTCTTATCGCGTTTGTTGTTTGGTTCCATAACCACTATCTCCTGCCTGGGCCGTGTATATTGCAGGTGACCTCGACTTTGATTTCGCGATGATGCAACTCAAACAGCCGGCCTTTTTTTTTTTGACGCGTGATCGCTAATAAATCATTCATAAGTTCTATTTTTTGCTCGAAACCACGCTCCCCGCTGTTGGGTTCTCAGCATCGGAATACACCCTCGGACTCACTGAGGAATCTCTGCTCGCCAATAGTGTCCAGCGGTGAGTTCGAGGCGAGGCTTTTAAACACGTGCCTCTGTGTATTCTCGTATAGGTGTCCGCGACGATGCGCAACTTTCTTAACTTTCTTTCCAACAACGGATCTCCTACGAACAGCCTGGAGTTCTAACCGAGGCAATCATTTGTTTTATCGCCTATTTAATGTTCACTGTATACACTCAGTTACGTGAGCCTGTAGCTTCAGGTAGGCGAGAAAATTAGTAAATAAAATACTCTATACTATTCATCGGTTTATATAAATCATATATTGGTGCACGCGTTCATTTTTAACACAAGAACCACCGATGTATCTAACCACGCATTTCGTTCTCATTTCGATCATTTTATCGATATACGGACCGTTTATTTTGAAAGTGGTGTAAGTTCATTTTCTCTTGTTTCGAAAAAATTAAAGGTTAGCATATTTGTTGATTAAAAAATATTGGTTAATATTATCGAGTGTGGCGATGTTTCTACTAATTTATCAATATGTAGTTTCATTACGTAAATTTGTTTTAGGCGAATTTAACTAAAATAATGTATATTGTACGGTGTTGGCGAATTTAACTAAAATAATGTACACTTTCAAAATGAAGGGTCCATGCGTTAAGAGTAAAAGCAATTTATTTACTTCCCTCCTTTATTTCCATTCTCCTCGTAGATACTGTGTTTGCATACGTCGAGATACTCATGAGTAATTCCAATGTTAAAAAAATCCCACATCGATCGCCCAATCGCCGCTTTCCATCAGGAATCGAATCGAAGCAACCAGCCGTATAAACCATCGTCGAATCATCCTCCAGCCTGTCGTCCTTTACCTTTCATTTCGAGGGCCGCATGTCGGAGCTGGACGCTGCCGCGTTTCAGGCGAACGAAGGCTGCCATCGTCATCAAATGTACTGGCGCACCAATAGCGTTTCCATCACGTAGCATCGATACTTGAGGCACATCTTCCGCAAATACACCGGCGCTGCTCAAAGCAGCGGCACTTCTTTCACACCGTGGCCACGGCCTATAATCTGGCCGGCGTGAGTTACATGAACCGCACTGGTCATCCGCGGTTACGAGTGAATGAACATTCTGTTAACGAGACTTGATACAATAAGTACCTTTGCCGGGTCAGCCTTGAAGCGCCGTCGTTCGGCTGCCTCGCCGTATTTTCTCTATGTACGACAACGAAAGGATATCACGTGGACACACTTGAGGCTTCTTCGAGATCGTTCCCCTTTATGCACCGATTCCCCTTTTTCCCTCCCGCTCCGTGTGCGATTTTACGCGAGATTATCGAGGGATTCGAACGTCTTGGATAGCGTCGAGGACTTTGGCAATAGGTTTGCGGATCTGGACGCGGTTGGTTTTTGAATTTTTGGAGCGGTGCCTGGCTGTGCGTGATTCTTAGGATGGCGCAATTTGGCGTTATCGTATGGATTTTTTATGTTGGGTCTTTGTTGTGGAGGAAGGAAGAGTTTATAATATATAATATAATAATAATTATTATTATAATATATATAATAAAATATATATAATAAAAATAATCGTCCAATACCGCGAGATTCGTTATGAAATATTATGTGTTTTGTTTATCGAAGGAGGATTTGAATTCTTCATGGGTTTTGAACCATTGAAGTGTATTATAGGATAAAGAGCACGGAACTTTCGCGCTACTCTTCTATTTATATAATGTCCGTATATATATATATATCATCCATACGGTTCAGATATTCTGATTCAAGTCAAGCCCTCTTACTACGTCACGTGATCAGTCCGCAGGTGCTCCTTTCAACCAATCCAAGTCTCCACCCATTATCACACCTCCGAACCATCCCATCGTATCGCATGGTAAACGTTACTTTCCTCAATCACCACCACCGATCCAAGATCCCATCCTACAAAAAGTACCTCCAAATCATTCCAACCCGTCCCATGGTAAACCCCCAGCTCGTAGCTCCAGGATCCTCTCCAACTTTTCATCCTCCACGATCCCCTCAAACCACTCCATCCTATCCCATGGTAAGTCCAAAAGCCTCATGTCCAACCCACGACAGCCTCGCAGGGTAACGATCCCCGCCATCCATAAAACCTGCTCTTCCACCTGCTCGCCGCAGGGACCGCTCTTACCGACACACGATCCACCGCAGGGGAGCCGCTCCCTCCCAAGGTCCCTCCAGCAGGTCCGCACTCCAACGGACCCCAGCAGGTCGCGCGGCAAGTGGTCCCCTTCCTCCCGCGACTGGCCCAACCCCTCCCACCTTCCTCCGGCATCGTACTACCACCTGCACGCCCATTGGCCAGTTCAGAGGCAGGTCAAACGGCAACACATCGGCCGGAGTTTGTCACGCTTATCCGCCGCTTCGGAGTCAGCCGTGCAGCACGCGTAACCGAAGTTTTCCTTTGCCGAGAGGCGACACGTGATCGCGAGGAAGGAGCCTCGCCTCCGTGGCGGCCAGGTTGGGGGCGCGAGGGCTCGAAATTCGAGGGTGGCCGCCGAGAGAGTGCCGGTCCCCGCGGACGATGCTCGAAGCTGACGCGAGGTGTTTTGACACGGGGAAAGGACGGTGATACGAGGAGGACGCGGGCGAATGTGGAAGGGCACGCAGTCGGACAGCACGGGAGGAACGATCGTCGAGGTGAGTGACTCTGTTTTTCCACGGGCCCTGCTTTGAGGTTAGGTTGGGCCTCGTTGAGAGGAGGAGGAGGAGGGGGAAGGAGAGAGAGGAGGATCGGACAATACCGTCCTTCGGAAGGCCAGGCGTCGCCGGGCCCTTTTTGGGCCTCTTCCCCTCTCCCCCCTTCCCTCCTTCCCTCCTTCCAGGCCCGACGAACGACGCTCTGGCTCCCCTTGGAATGCGAACCTCGGGGGTCCCGCTGAGTCTCTTACCCGCGCTTACAGCGGGCCGCTCCTGTCGGGAGTTTTGAGAGGTCTGGTGAGCTAATAAGAGCGGTCCCCGAGGTCCCCTGCACTGAGGGATGGACTTTGATTCCGTGCCACCCATGGCCTTCGATCGAATCTCGCTTCCTCGATCGCGAAGGCGCGCGAGTTTAAGCGCCCGCCGCGTGGCCTGGAATGCCGGGGATAGTGTTTGGAAGAGACTCGGCCTCTGGTCAATCGCAATCGGATTTTTGGTACTGATCATTGGCCTCGCTGTGTTTGATAGAGCTACTCGGCGCGTTGCCTCGACATGTTGATATGTGTGCAATGGTTGGAGCCTGATTAGAGTGTTCAATCGACACCTGTCATTATTTGTAGTCGTCGATATTGATCGTTGAGAAGTTTGGTCGAGTGACAGTAGCGAGGATCTTCTTAGAGGATATTCCTTAACGCGTGTTACCTCGAGGGAGATTCCAGGGACATCCTATCCGTTTCGGAGTTTCGAGAGGTATTGGGTTGTTCGGAAAGTAATTTCGTTTTTTCCCGTCAGAGGACTTAATTACGTTTTTTCGAAACCAACTTCACACTTAAGCCGCATAACCATTATATGTCTCTTGAGAGCTGATATTGCAAGGCTTGTGTGTGAAAAAGTTCTATTAATTCTACACAGTAGTTTTTGGTTGGTGAAAAACGAAAAACAAAACGAAATGACTTTCCGAACAACCCAAT
>JBCFXI010002733.1:0-17753 GCA_038496175.1 Ampulex compressa
ATATGTATATATATATACACATGTGGTTTTACTCCTTCCTAAAGAAAATTCCCATGGTAGGACGAAATCTTCCACGTGCCCTTATCTTATTTGCGTCCTAACTCTGTTTATTGATATTTTTGAAAGTCTTGTAATTTTGTTCTTTTCACTATTGTAGAAATAACATTGGGGCAATCAACGTGCAGATGTAAAATTTTACCTAGGTTTATGTCTCGATTTTCCACTTTCGATTTGGCGTAAGAGCGATGCTCGTCACATTTGAAACTTATTTTACAACACAGTATCTTTTATTTTCATCTCGGGCACATTACAAAAACGAGTTATTAGTCATATTAGAAATAAATCACTCGACTAATAACGTAGAAGCATAAGCCTGCATCGCCTTTAGTGTAGTAATGTATTAGTCTTAGTAATATAATAAAATATGTTCTTATCATTATTATTTCTAATGTGACTAGTAACCCGTTCTTTTTTTATGTGCCCGAGACGAAAATGAAAGAAACCGTGTTGTAAAATAAGTATCAAATAAATAAATATGGGCGTAATTATATCGTGTTTGCTCTCATTTTTATTGGTAAACTCTTACTAATATGTTCAGAAGTTGCATAAAAAAAAGGTAAATTTAAAAAGTTATATTCTCGTGTTAGGTATTGCCAAGTCGTGAACACTTTTCAAAGAAGTCCCGCCGAGTATTACATTGTTTGTTGTATCACGCGCTTAGCTGTGTCTGATTTAGATAGCATAGGCATAGGAGCAGCACAATTGCTACCTAGAAAGGAATTTTGGATAACTCGTAGGGAGATTTTACTGTGCTCTCAGTTTCGTGCCATTCCAAATATGACCATTCAATCTCCCTACTATCACTCTAGCCAGATTAGGTACTTTAACATTTTAATGGTCGCACGTTTATGCAGTCAAACGTCGCCAGGAGCCGGCAAGATTTTTGAAGAAATAATTTTAAAAAACTTTATTAAAATTCATGCAATACTTCAACATATGCGAACATAAACATAGAACAAAAAACAACAACAATTTAACAAGAAATTTAATATTTTTCCTTTGTGTGATAGTTATTAAAGCAATCACCTACATGTAACGGTACTCGACAATTTTTGACCTATCTAAACATTGTAAAATAAAAAACAAGCGACACTAGCGCTTGTACAGTAGCTTTGCGTACGATATCAACGTATCATCGATATTTGCTCCGTAATTTATATAGTACACCAACGTTGTGTAAAATATAAAATTAAAAATAGGTAATAAAACAATAATTACATAAAATCAAAAACGTGGCGAAAAAATACGAAGTCAATAGCAACATCCATATTTGTTTACATTCATAAATTATCACACAGAGAGTTTGGTACTGGCCAACAACCTTCGGCGGTAGTATCACACACATGTTGTGTGAGCGGCCATTAAAGTGTTAATGTAGAATTCTTATAATAACACTATGACGTCAGGTGGCTCCACGTTGGTGCCATGCAAAAACTATCAGGTAATGATGTAATTCAGTTCTACCGGTGCGATACGAAAAAATCTAGATTAGACGTGCGGACGGCACAGTGTTAATGTAAAGCTGATCACGAGAAATAAAGTAAATATGTGCGAACTACGCCAGTAGTTGGACGTTCAATGCATTGTGTGTACAATCTCCTTTGTTGACGACACATCTTGTTTACTTTCTCTGTCGTTCGACTAGTTAGTTTCCGCTAACAATAGGCTACGCGGAATATACGTATAAATGAAAAGATCTCTTCGTATTCTAAAAAATAAAGCCTGTATTATTTCCACATGTAAATCCTTCAGCTCAAGATAGCATAAATGAATATAAGAAAAAATCGTCTGAAATATGCACTTTTTTTTCATCCACAGTGGGCCATCGAACATCCAACCGCAAAACGTCAATTCTGCTGCCGTACGCTGGTGAAGCCAAGGTTTTATATTAATCAATATGAATCTTAAACATTTTCCCGTAACAGTTATATATATAGGATGTCCCAAACTTAAATGGTCGAATTGCAAAGAGTTTATTTAAAGCCAAAAGGACGAAAAAAAATATCATATGAAGCTTGTTGTTAAAAACTATGTTGAATGAAGTATATAACGAACACATACTTTTTTATATTATTACATAGTTAATTTTTTTGTTCAAGACATCATTGGTTGTCGCGTACAAAAGAAATGCATAAATATATTGTTCTGTGTATATGCTTTGACGCATAATATTAATTATCATCTCGGCTATACGCACAGGCGGATTCAATACAATGTTCCTTTTTCTCTCATATGGAACAAAGAGAACGTGTATAGCAACCTATAATAGCGATGACCGTATGGTCCGAGCCAATAATAGACCCCGTGCTATTTCAAAATTGCGTATCAATTATTAATTCAGTATATGCCATATAACACATATTGAATTTTTTATTACATATGCAATAAGAAGAAAATGTCCATGAAAAGTACAGTATTTGAACTGCATGCTAGATTAATAGACCACAAACGCACAATAGGATATTTAGTATATGATTTTTAAAGGCTTCGTGTATAAGTAAAATTTGGGGAGCTAGCAGTCTAGTACTATACAGAACTATATGGTTTTGATATATTTCACGCATTTGATATTTTTTTACGACTGTGTAACATGGTGTTAACAGACAAATTTTATATGACGTTGTTACCTCCTTTTACTTCTAGATTAAGATCTCACAATTTGGCTGTTTAAGTTTAGGACGGTCTGTATAACTGCAATTATATATACGATTGTATGTATACATTAAGTATATGAAAAGAGGGAATCGATATCTTGTCCCCTTTGATGGAGTAATGTCAACACTATATATATTTATTTATTTATTTACAATAATAAAGTCATTTATACCTGTATATAACATATACTATTTTTCAAAACTTAATTTAAAAAAACCCAAACATTTATATCATGTGTACTAAGTGTGTGCGTGTGCGTACGTACTTGTGTGTGTGAAGTGAAAAATTTACTCTTTGACCATGAAATTAATGAAGACGTGCAGTGTTAAAATATTGGATATCAGTTTTCTCTGACAAATTACCAGAGGATGAACATTTAGGTGGAATTTACAAACACAAAAATATAAAAATGAATGCAGGAATGGTTTTGCGAAGTATTAAGAATTCATCACGTTGTCGTCTGGTATAGTACAGACGGGCCCATTCATTTCTTCCATGACCCCTCAATGGAGGCAAGGAGAAGCTAGAATATGACCGTGACGGTGTCAGGCGGCTGGGGCCAAACGGTCCAGATTTATAGACTCTGTGATGGACACGCGTGCTATTTACAAACTGCGCAGGAATGTATAATTATGGTTGTTACAATACACACATTCTCCGTGCCCCCCTTAGAGGGGTCATGGAATAAATTAATGGGTCCGTCTGTATACACTGAATCAATGAATCATTCCTTAATCCCCCCTTGCTCAAAGGTAGCAAGGAGAACATGGAAGCAAATGGCGGGGGGAGGAGCTCCCCACATCTTACCTTACCGACCACCAGCTAAGGTTCCACCCCTTCTTACCTGACCGACTACCTCCTGTCAATCCACCTGTTTTCAATATGACCGATCTCCCACTGCCAATCCCCTCATTCCCGTTCATCCCCTCGCGATCTATCTCCTCCAGTTGTACGTGGAGCTGGGATCTGGAGGTCTCCTTTGTCGTCGTTGCCATCATTGTGATCGCAGTTCAGCATGCGTTGCTCGAATGGGGTAAGTACTGAATTGCTGTGCCTCCCGTGCAGGGGATAAATGTGTATAGTACGCATGCGCGTATTCGATGGTTGGCGCGACCATCTTCCATCTTGATTCGAGCGACGGTCCTTCTTCTTGATTTATTTGCAGTTTTCTTAGTGATTTGTATATATTAAATTTTCATGCTCTGTTGCAAAGAACGAAGTGAACAAGAAAACGCTACTTCAATTATTGTCATTATTCAGGAAGTAGATGTCTGATGTATGGAGAGTCCCAACCGCTTTCCTTATCGAACAATATATCTTAAGTTGTGAATTACTATTCGCAACTTCGTTAGTAATTTGCAATATGTCGATCAATAAATTCGATGCTTTATTAAAAAACGAGGTTAACAAAAATCGTCTATGCACATACTCTGCTCCTTTAAGAATTATACTTGCGATAATTGTGGAGGACCCTATTTCCCCCTTTGCCTTCAACCAGTTTTAAGTTTCCACTACGTCATAGCAAGGCTTGAAAGTTTTTTCCCCTGCGTGTTAGCCTGAAGTTAAAAAACTCATACATCTGTCAAAGAAATTCATTAAATTGAGACCACTCACATTGTTTATATGCCATCTTTCGGGTCAACCACCGACCATTAAAATCAAGTGCTCTGGTCTAAGGGTCATGGAGATAGTCTGGCACCTTCATGAGTCAGGCTGCAGACCATTTACACAACGTCCCCATCTGAAAGACCTGCGCATTGTCACTCTCCACCACCATATCAATCGTCAGGTTTCCTTGAAATAATACACAATATGAGGATTGTGCATTGTGTTTATGTTTCAAGATGCAGATATAAACTTGTTTTCTCCATCCATATGTCAGCAATCTGATTCCCTCAAAACGTATGCCTCCATCCCCAACATTGATATTACATGCGTTCACATGTTGAGCGATCTGACTGCCTTAAAATAGGAATGGATTCGTCGTTCACTTTATGGATTAAAAAAACGGTATATCGTAAGCAGGCTTTTATTAATAAAAAGAACATATTGTAAAATAGAGACTTCATTTTATCTTATAATTTCTCCACGGTAGGCTAGCGTACGAATCGCTGATCAGGTATTTTTTTTCATCATATGGATTCAGGGTTTTTTTTTATTGCTTTATTATACATATATATCAAATTTTGCTTTTGTACATTAATGCTACCACTTTGTAGGCAATGCACGTAATCGTCATACGTAAAGCAGTACGCAATTACATACTTTTTAACGCTTTTACTCTTTTTTTTTCGCATTTAACAGTCTTTCCATTGGGCTCGACCGTCGCCGTCGCATATATTTTTACACGCAATCTTACAAATTTACGCATGATTCTACTATTATTCTCCTCCTTCGTGATACTTGGAACATTTTTATTGAACCCAGGCGTACCATCAATTTTATCTATGATATAATCGGCTTGTATCAAATAATGGAAAATGATTACGCATACTTTCATAAATATCATCACATTTCATGCGCTAGATTAGACTATCTGTGTCGGTATACATTAGCTTACATTTATCGCCATACTCCTTCTTGATGTTGTCATGGAAGTCGTACAAGCGTGTTTTTGAAATATCTAAAATGGACATGCCGATGTATATTGATTTATCGCATGTGATCTGTCATTTACGCATTTGAAGCGCCCCTAGGTATTCGGAGAATATCTTACAGTAGCGAAATTCGGTAGAGCAATCGCTGTCTCCGTTCCGTGTTGTCTGTCCTATTTGGGTATTAATTTTACGTCAATGCGTTTCCTCATATTTTCCATAGACTTGTCGAAAAATGCTTTGTTCGTTAATCTGAAGAGATTTTTTCTCATAATCGCTGCTTGAATTCGTACGAAGATGCGTATTCGGTTCGATGTACGGACACAACCATGGAGACTGAGTAAAACATACAGCGATATATACGTGTTAATATGAGCCCATCGATTAAGCATTGCCTTAATGTACGATAATGTATGACATATTTATCTCTATGTTCAACGTAGGGGGTTCATTTGTACTGTTTGGATCTACTCATTTCTCGCGATAGACAGAATGAAAATTCAGCGCGTTGATCGTGCAATTCTTTGGGATAAGAAAAATCTAGGTCGAATATATATCTTATTGGTGATTTATCAGGTATGGACATCACGTCAAAATGCTCAATTTCATTGAGCCAGCAGAAACCATGAGTTGGAAGGTACTCACTCATCTTCCATCCGTATCAATTATTCACATCGTAATACATTAAATAACTCGAGGGCTCGGACGGTTTATACGTTTCCATGTATTTATTATTCACTCGGCCGTACCTGTGTGAACATTGACAGAAACATTTGACGCGGACCAGTTGGTAGCTGAAGAAGATAGCAAGAAAAGAAGGTGAAAGGGAAGAGAGGCTATGGGTGAAAGCGCGAATGACAAGGGTAGATGAGAAATTTTGGAATTGGAATCTAGAGGAGTGGGCGCTATTGCAAAGGCAAGGGAGTATGAGGTGTCACGAACTATCGTTTTTCGGGTTGTGAGAGATTCGGTGAATTCTTTGAAGAAATCACTGTAAGGGTGTTCAATGAATGGTTCGGGGATGGATGTAGGAGATAGAGAGAGAGATCCTCAACAGCAACGAAGTCTTTCGCATTGAAAGTTTTTATTCATGATTCTAGTTCGAAATAAAACTTTTTAACATTAAGCTTTTCTTCACTGCGAAATTTACGTTTCATTTTAATTCTCATCAATCCGACACTCAGTCGAGTGCGGCTCAGTCCTTCCGGAGATGACTTTACGTCAGGACGAATAAAGACTTATTAATTTTTCTGACTCAAGGTGAAAGGCTTAAATTCGAGTTCCTGTCCACTGCGATGTTTTCGTTTAATGTGTTTACTCATCAAACCGATAGTATCGTTTGGAGTCCACCGATACGCAAGCGAGTGCACCTCAAGCTTTCCAGAAACGATTTTGGATCAGGACGAATCGGAACTCTTCGATTAGGAGAGAAACTAAATGTTGGTTGATTCCAGATATTTGCAGCTTTTTCGATACGCAGTCGAGTGCGCCTCAGATAATTTACAAATATTGGGATGTACACTATTTAATGAAAAAAAGCTCTGTTAGAAAATATGATTACAAAAATGTCTAAGGCTTACTGATATTAAGTTTTTGAGCTGGGAGATCGAGAGTGATCGCAAATCTTAGCTACGAACGAGAACGTGTACCCAGCAAGATCAGGCTAATACTGACGACCGTCCCCAAAATTCCGATATATATGTATCGAGATATCTTTTAAAATTGGAAAACTGCACTATACACACACACACACACACACGCGCACACGCACACAATCATTATCTGTAATAATTCGGATGCAAAAGTTTCTTCTTGAAGGGCATTTTACCAATTTTAAAAGATATCTCGTTTTTTCCGCACCTTCTTAGACTATCAATAAGTTATATTAGGCTTTATAATGTTGTATTTGCACAAATGTATGATTAATAAAATTAAATATGTCAATGTGTATTGTAACAACCATAATTATACATTCCTGCGCAGTTTGTAAATAGCGCGCGGGTCGATCACAGAGTCTATAAATCTGGACCGTTTGGCCCCAGCCGCCTGACACCGTGATGTAGTGTTACCGAACGACATAGAATCTTATCACAACAACAACAGATCAGGCTTATGATAGATTCATATCATCATTTTATCTTAGTTACTTTAAAATATTAGAAAGATATCCCTATAAAATGTCTTACAAGTTTTAATACTGGAAATTTTACAAGAGTATATTATAGGTACGTTACCATTCTTGTTTACTGATGATTTGTTTGTAACTATTTCACAAATATATTACAAAATTTAACCAGTTGTACCTTACGCATGTATTTACATTCCGTAAGTCGCGTGCGCT
Source organism: Ampulex compressa (assembly GCA_038496175.1). Classification (NCBI taxonomy): domain Eukaryota; kingdom Metazoa; phylum Arthropoda; class Insecta; order Hymenoptera; family Ampulicidae; genus Ampulex; species Ampulex compressa. The sequence goes on from JBCFXI010002733.1 coordinate 7,651, forward strand.
TGGTACAACTTAAGACTGATTTTCCGAAAAGTAGAATGGTCTAAAGGCTTAACGGTTTTGTTTTCGTTTCGGGTTTACGCTGTTGGAACTTAACACGTTAAGCACCACATCGGTCACTGGTGAGTGACACCGAACTTTTCGTTCAGATAATATCAGTGACCGGTGACTGACAGCACGCTTCTAAGCAGCGGGCGTAGTCTAACGAGGATTTCTTTATTAATTCGCGTGGCGCTCAACGCGTTAAAAACATAAAAGTAATTGATTAAAATAAGGTAAACAAAGGTGAGGTTTGCTTGTACATCGATTATAAAAAGTTGTCATTTTTGTGTCAAATTTTTCGCCATCTTTGAACTAACATTCGTAAAGGAAATTCACGATAGTAATATTTGAACTGAAAGAAATTTTCAAATTATGTCATCACCACATCTAAAACTGAAAAACAAAATGTAATTAAACAATTAAATATCAGCAAACTAGTTTTCTTGGTCTCGTCGAATACCTATGTTTGCTTAGATTTTAACCATTATCTCTACCACGAAAATGTCTTCTTTTTGCACATGGCCTGCATTGCTACAAAGAGCCTCAGCCCGAGATTAAGGTCGGGTTGGCGAGTGGCGGCCGAGAGAAAGAGTGTGATAAATTAAAGGATCACCGTGAGCGAGTGTGATAAATTAAAGGATGCGATACGAGCAAGCAAGATACATTGGGATATGGAAAAAGTTGGAAAGGATTAGCGCGATGGCTCTCTACAGAGTTTTTAAATTAAATTCACCCTTTTGCAAATCAAGTACTTTTACATATATATTATATTTAACAAACATCAATTAATGTTAATTAAATAATAAGAAATTTAAAGTCTTATTATAATTCTTACAATTACAATTACAATACGGAGATAAAGGTATGTATGAAAACTCTGTGCGGATAATTCAGTAATTCAATAATAATGCATATAAATTTATTTTTATATTATATATCATATTCATTTAAGAAACATTAAATAACGTTAATTATATAGTGAGAAATACAACATTTTATTATAATTCATACAATTACATAATTACATATGGAGATAAGGGCATATATGAAAACTGTGTAAATTCAGTTTTCATTTCATAATTCAGTAACTCAATAATAATAATAATTCAAGAAGAACCGTTTGTAGACTAGATTATATGTACGTATGTATAGTACATATAACCTGGTTTACAACGGTTCTTCTGCAGCAGCAGCTGGTAATTTAGCATACACATTCATAAAATAATTATAAAAATTTGTAAATGTTACTTTTAATGTTAACAGTTACAACACAGTTATTAATTACATCCACTAAATTTTTCCGATTTAAACGATTAGTTGACATATCTCTTGCACTAAACTCGATTTTGGAAAAGTCTTCTTCGTTAGGGTGCAGCATTGGTAATAGAAAAACTAGAATATATGGTGGCGAAAAACTAAAGCACGCCTTGTCTGAGCAACGAGAACACGCATTTTCTGTGTCTTCTGGATATTTGCGTTGTTCAAAATCAACCAAACTTCGTCCAGATTATCGTCATCGAATTTCTGAAATAGTCTTTGAAGAAAGTCGCAGAAAATATTTGAGTTGACTCTAAACTGCTGAATGACGTTATGTATTAGTTTTTGATTTCTTATTATGTAATTAACATTACTTGAGGTTTTTTAAACATAGTATATATGTAAAAGTATTTGATTTGCAAAATGGCGAATTTAATTTTAAAAATCTGTAACCATACTACGGCACTACTGGTTACCGCAGGTTGGTTTTGCCACAGCTTCTCAATTTCACGATCTGAGGTCTCAAAAGTCAACTGTGCTAGTGCCTTCTGTCGACCCTTAACGACCTTGTACCAACTTGATATTCGTTTCTGTATGCCATTTTTGTAAATCTGAATGGATCTTAGAGAAAAAAATTCTTTATTAGAAAAAAAACCCGCGGAAGATGATAGAAAGTCGAAAGATAATTTGAATATAATGCTCCTTTATCTCCAGATTGTCGGATTGGTATAAATGGTTTTTTTATGAAAATGGAGATTTTAGGTATTGCATTTTTCACATCCTGGAACTTAGTTTGAGAACACCTATTTTCCGGAGTTAAGAAAATTAGGAAATACAGATTAAAAGAGGAAGTTGTTTTGTAGTAATTTATAAACTATAAATGCTACAAGTCTTTCAAATTAAAGTTTCTAAGGCCTCCAAAACGTCTTATTATTTGTTTAAACAGTTTATCGGCGACACTTGTTGCAAACGAGTTATTATCTTTTAATGAGCAATTTATATACAATAAGCTGAAGATACCAGTAGTTGACACTGTATGGAATTTTTACTTATTCGTTTACATAACTCAGGCTAAGTTTATTTTATTCATCTACTGTATTACGATATTATATGGGATAAATTATTTTTCTACTTTATCACGACAAGAAACTATTCCTGCTGGCGGTTGTAACAGTTTTTTTTCTGATAGTATTATTTGATTCAACAGTTGACACTCGCAAAAATAAAAAGTTTAGTAGTTGATATCCTTTTACTTTTGTAGTTAACATAGGGAGAAAAACCAATTATTGAACAAGTCTTGCTAATATAACTAATACAAACTTTCAATACTTACATTTTAACAAAGTCCTTAGCGATTTATATATAAGAAAATACGCAAAAATCGTAAGAGTTGCACACGGCTTTGATTAACCGGTCACTATGACATTCCTCAATAGCGGACTATGCGCAGTAGTACGAGATGTTAATATTTCGAGTTCAATTAAAGGGATGTAGTAGCTCAGACAGAAAAAAATGTTCGAGTAAAATAAAATTAAATATCTGAAGGTCTTGCCATAATTATATTGTTATATACATCTTGAACAATATTACGATTCTATGTTGCAAAAATTATGACATGTTTTTGGGAAAAACATTCAATTTGTTATATTTTGTCAACTGAAAAATTTGTAGAGATTGTTTAAATAAAAGGTTATAAGTCCTTTCATTCACTTTACATTTCGCTGACATTATTTTTCTCTAGCACCAACAAGAAGCAAAATAACAACGTTAAAAAATAATCCGCTAATATCCAAATAATAATTAAATATATTTTAATTAAAGTTACAACAATGTAAATAATAGGAATGATTTTTTAATATTTCATTCTATCTATAAGTTTTAGTTAATATTATTCTTTATAATTTGATAAGGAATAAAATTTCCAACAGTCCGCACAATTTTTCTTCCTTATTGTTCGCGACAAGCGTGCTTTTCCTTGCCTTGCAAATTCCAAAGCAATAGAAAGAAAAGAAAGAATAGGAAGAAACTGCGTTTCTGTGATCTGGACATTTTTTTCTTATATACAGTATGTATTGTTTACAAAATTTTATTTTATATTTCATTTTTATTTATTGTTTTATATTTTATCACATTTATTTTTATTATAATATCTTATTTTATAAAATTATAATTAAAAATTTCACAGTGACATAGTGTCTTATCTTATTTTAGACATATGTTGCATGTATTTCAAATTTTCCCATTTTTTCTTTTTTGCTCATATTTTTAATATAATATATCATAATTTTTAATATTTATATTTTTTATATTCATCGAATTCCTTTGGAAATGCGTTTCCTGCTGATCTCCCAATTTGCCCGAATTTTTCTTAAGGTTATTTCGATGATGTTTAAAAGGGAGGGTAAGCAAGGAGGGGTAAGACAAAAATTAGAAAATAAGGAAGAAGAACAGATAATACAAAACTGTATTTATATTTATTGCGAATTTGCACCTTGTGCGTGAAAAAAAAAATAGAAAAAAATATGTAGAGGTCTTTTATCTTCGATTGCCGTGACGTTTCGTGCCAGCCGTTTTTGGCCAATTTGTCGTGCAGGCAATTTAATGTTTAGACGGAAGACCGATTTATTGTTACATAATATTTCATTACTCCATCAATCCATGAATAATTAGCTTCTTTAGAGTAGCATGGTGTTATTTACAGTACACGCGACGGTGCAATTGGTTCGATTGAAAAAGTCAGTCAGCACAAAACTCTTCGATTAGTAAAACGTACCTGCAGTATTCGAATTTATTAAGTAAAAAACGAGGGAAATAAAATATTTAACAAAAAATAGAGTAGGAAAATATACGGAGATAACATTTCTTGTTTTCTATTTGTTTCCGTTGGAAAACAAGTTTCAACTTTTACACGTAATTGTTAATTATTGTGTATATGTACATAGCAATAAAACAAATTTATATACTTTTTTCTTGTAGTGGAAATACATTTAACAGAATTAATTTTTTGTTTTTGTTTACAACTAATTAGTATTTAACACCTTGAAAAGTACCAACGCTTTGTTCACTTTAATATTGGACGATAAAAGAAATTGCGTATCCATTGATTATGAAAGTGGTGTAAGTCCAATTTCGATAGACAGGTGGTGAGGTCAGTGGCTACTGCTTTTTACCCTTGTATAATATACAAAACGCAAATAAAAAACCGATAAGAAGATACACTAATGGAGAATAAGTAAATTGGTTGGAAATATATTGGATGAGATTTTACGAAAGTGCACCGTATTCTATTTTACATAAAACATCAATGGGGGAGACAATTTAATACTTTGGATTTAAGAATTTAAGACTTGAAACACCTACATGACGGAGACCACCAAAATTTGAAAAAATCGCCTTTGTATCACGATGCAAGACCTATTACATACAAAGAATATAAAAATATGGAGCAGTTATTACTTTATGTATCTTTTATATATCATTAATATTTCAAAACATTGCCATATGAAAAACATGAAAAGAGCATACCAATATTTTTTATTAAGTCTAACAATATATAAATATTATTAATGTTATAATAAAAAAACACTACTCCTATTTTATTTCTTGTTATTATTTGTAAACAAAATTGGATTAATATCAAATACTTTTTAAGTGATATTTGATTTTTCAAAATTGAAGTTAAACGATTTTTACGATTGACTAATTTTGAAAGTGGTGTAAGTCCATTTATAGCCCGTAAATATACATTACTTTAGTTAAATTTGCCTAAAACAAATGTATATAATCAAATTACATATTGATAAATTAGTAGAAACAGTGCCACAATCGATAATATTAACGCATATTTTTTGATCAACAGATATGCTAACCTTTAATTTTCTTGAAACAAGAGAAAATGGATTTACACCACTTTCAAAATGAACGGTCCATATAATATACCCGGACATCCATTAACTCCTACAGGCTTTTCAAATGAAATTCATCCTTTTGCAAATAAAATTCACTCTATTGTAAATGAAATGCAGTCTGTTATAAATCAAGTACTTTTACATATACATTATATTTTTAAAAAAACATCAAATGATGTTTATTACATAGTAAAAAATAAAAAATTGTATTATGATTTATACATATACATTTATAGACGTGAAGCTATGTATGAAAAATCTATGTATAAATAACTCAGTAATTCAATAATAATAATAATTACAGGGGAATTGTTTATAGACTAGGTTATATGTAAATATGTATATAGTATATGTATATAGTAGATATAACTCAGTCTATAAACGGTTCTCCTTAAATTATTATTTTTATTGTATTACTAAATGATCTGCACTGTAATTATGCAATTGTATGCATTATAATCAAATTTTTGTTTTTTTACCATATAATTAACATTATCCCATGTTTTTTAAATATAACATCTAAGTAAACGTATTTGATTTGCATAAGAGCGAATTTGATTTACAAAAAGGTGTATTTCATTTGCAAAAGGTCAATGGAAGAATTTTGATTCGGTCCAGGAGCAAAATAAAACTTTTATTAATAAAATCGTCATTTCCACTCACATGTGTAGTACTTATCAAGCTGCAATGTCATAAGACTTGATTAATGATTTGGCGAGATAAGTACGTGATACGAATTACAGAGACAACTTACCTGTATTAATTAAAGCAGAAGCAAGAAAATAAAACAAACGCATCACCCGCTGGAAATTTTTAGTAGAGAATATTTTCTTTAAATTAATAAAATAATGAGACCAATATTTAGAACCAAACGTATATAAATTATCACTGACTATCGATCACGATTATTGGCGTTTCAAATAAAAGAAGAGAGAAAAAAAAATAAAACTCGAAAAAAAAAACAAAATAGATATTTTGAATCATTATAGATCTGTATCTGATAAAAAGAAATAAATAAAGAATTTGATGTTGGTATTATTAATGTTACAGTTTGATGTAAATGAAAAGAAAAAGGGTTTAAATTAAAAAGAATAGACACTTGTCGACATTATCAATTTATATTTCGCAAAACAAAAGGTTATTGAACGCCGATTGTCGACGACGAAATTCCCTATTCGTGGAATTATTGCTGACACGAGCGAAAGAAAAGAGAAGTTCAAAGAGTAAAAGAGGAAAGAAAGAAAGACACGTTGCCAGCGATACTGAGAATTCGCTTTCGTTATTTCACGTCCGACCGAACTAGCATGCGGTAGGTCTTATTATTTATTTATCATAATAATGTATTGTTTAATATGCAAAGTGTGAAACGTCGTTTCTTTATTTTAATTCATTCAACACTTTCGATATGTTTATTACCGATACGATAATTTTCATTTGTTATTTAAGGTCAAATTGATGTGAATTAAGGAATACATTTCTAATTTTAATATCCTTTTGAAAATTTACGAACAAAGAGAAATATACAACGAAAAATATTAATTGCAAAATAAATTCAGTAATGTATATACGACAGCTGCTTTTATTTCTATATATTTGAACCTCAAGCTTTTTTTTTCTAAACAATACAGTGATACCATTTTAAGTTATGTAAATACTAATAATATATTTACTATGAAGAAAATTGTGAATTTTTAAAAAATCAATTAGAAAAAGTTAATATTATGTTTTCGTGTTTTTAAATTTCACAGCAAATGGATTTATTTTGCTTTTCTTGAGTATATTTGTCCTTATTTATAAATAATTAAACGACGTACACCTATAGAAAATAAGTGAAGTGTTATTTAAGTCATTCAACTGATTAAAGCGATTAATTTTACAAATTAAAAATGAGAGAAAATTCAATATAATCAATATTATTAAGGCTAATTGTTTAACATGTGCCGTTGTATTAAAAAGTCAATTAGCTGCATTTTTGCAATCACTTAAGATACATTATTGGAAGAATTTACTTTACACTCTGGTGATTATCCCGTTAGTTTGAAGGGAAAATCATTTGTTATTGTTATTCATAATCAGTTCATAACAGTTATTGTAATTGTTGTCATTTAGCGGAGTTACATCCAATTATTAAGAAACTTTATTTTAAACGTAAAAAGCTACAGATCAAGTGTCCCAACACTAAAATTTTGTAAGGTTCTAAAGCCGAAGTTAATCGCTTTAATCTGCGAGTAAATCAAATATTGCATGCTGTCCTTTCGATTTATCATAATTCAGAAAGATTTTGATTCCATCGACAGATACGTTTAATTTCAACCAGAATGCCTCTCTTTTCGCGATAGTACGATCAAGTCTTTATTTCAATTTCTATATTTCTTTCTATATATATAAATAAGCAAATGCAAAATTTGAAAATGGGTCGTATGGTAAAAGCGGTTGACACGGTACCAGTAGTTGACACTTTTTGAAAAAAAGTAAATAAATAAGAAAACTGCAAAGTGCAATACATCTAACTTTATTAGCATATGTAGTGGCGCTCATAAACTGCTTAATTGAGAAATACTTCGTATAGTCCGCCATTGAGAAGTGTCATACCTACTGGTTAATCAAACCCGTACGCGATTCTTATGATTTTTGCGTATTTTCTTATATAAATCGCTAAGAACTTGGTTCAAAATGTAAGTATTGCAAGTTCGTATTAGTTATATGAGCAAGACTAGTTCATTAATTGGTTTTTCTCCCTATGTTAACTACAGAAGCCAAAAATGTCAACTACTAAATTTTTTATTTTTGCGCGTGTCCACTATTGCATCAAATAATACTTTCAGAAAAAAAAACTGTTATAACCGCCATCAGGAATAGATTTTTGTCGTAATATGATAGAAGAATCTTTTGGGCAGCGACTACCGATCATAAATTTTCTATAAAGTGAACTTAGTTTGAGCAATGTGAACAAATAAGCAAAAAATTCCTTGAAGTGTCAACCACTGGTACCTTTACGTTACTTATTCTTAATTTCTCCATTTTCTGTCATGGAGCTAAGAATTCGGTCGGCTAAGTCGATTTTTTCTTGTGGGATAATATTGTAATATTTGTCCACTTATCCACTTCTAAGTACCATCTAACTCACCACCTTAATCTTTCCAATTTTTCATTATCAATTTAAATTAAATTAAAAATTGAAAACTATTTTAATCATTGAGCCACAGGCCAAGTGGACATATATCATTATTATCCCATATAAAATAGTTGATTTAGCCTACTTCATTCCCAGTTATCAGATGGAGAATTAAAATAAGTATGTGGACACGCTTACTATGAAAAAGATCACGACTTGTCACTAAATTTCCAGGTTAAAATGATTAAAAAATACTTATGGCTTTAGCGGTAATTATTAATAATTCCAAACTATCTTCAAGAAATGTGAATAATTTCTTTCATCATTCTGTTTCTCCCTCCACGGCCAATTGCACATCGATTTCCTGAATAATTTGAAAATTTTCTTCCAGAAAAGTATAACATAACATATAATGGACTGTTTTTTATTTGTAACGTGCAGGATATATTTTTCAACATTTTCAATTTCAGTAACGTCATACCCTGTTAATTATTAGTATCCTTTAGGCATTTTACCGAAAATCTTCTGTTTTGAGATCTCTTACTATGTAATTAACATTAATCGATGTTGTTTAAATACAATATATTTGGAAAAGTACGTGATTTGCAAAAAGGTGAATTTTATTCGAAAAACCTGTACAAATTCTCGGGAGTAGCCTTAAGATCGCATTGAGTGACTCACGCTGGACCTTCTGTCAAATTAGCGGATCGAAAACGTTAACCGGGATCAAAACTAATTCCCGCCGGTTAATTCTGGTCCCGGTTGGTATTTTGGGTCCGGTTGATTCTGCAGAGGGTCGTGCGAGGATACTCCACCCAATGTTAATCACTGCATTCTCACAGACGTGTTCTGTCGCGACAGCAAAACTTTTTAAAAATTCATTTTTCGGCACCAACTGCTACGGTCATTTGGCCTAGGACCTACAGTTTAAGGTGGGTTCCGAACCACCAGAGCTACGGTATACATATCGCATAGAAAAACCAGAGGTGATGGGCGGGATTCGAACCCGGGTCTGGCAGTCTGAGCCTCTATCCACTACACCAACGTAGCTCTTAACAGACAACAAAACTGTTCCAAAAAGCTCACAGACGCGTTATCACGCACCGGTATATCTCTTCTGGGATCCTACAGACGTGTAAATTTTGTTAAAATTCTGTTCATGCAGCGTCACTCGCACGTGAAAATACGCAGCTGCTGTTTTGCTCCGGCGAAGATCACCTTGTTTCTACGATAATAAAAGTACTATGGAAAAGTACTATGGAAAATGATTTATCACGTTAAACGCCACGCTGAGCCCTAAGGACCGGAGTTAGACTTTCCGTTCACGTTATTCCTGCGCGTGTGTCGGTCACTGCGTACTTGCGAGACTAAATATTTATCGCGTTGATGTCGGTGCCGATATTCATAGTTTTTTCTGTGAGGCGACGCTCGAATTCATACTACGCTTTGTGGGGTGGCTCGATACTGTTTGCTCATACCGTTGGCGTTGCCGATTTCGTGAAATGAACCGTTTATTTTGAAAGTGGTGTAAGTCCCTTTTCTCTTGTTTCGAGAAAATGAAAGATCAGCATATTTGTTAATTTAAAAATATGGGTTAATATTATCGATCGTGGCAATGTTTTTACTAATTTATCAATATGTAATTTGATTATATGAATTTGTTTTACACGAATTTAACTAAAGTAATGTATATTTACGGGCTACAAATGGACTTACACCACTTTCAAAATTATTCGGTTGTATAAATCGTTTAACTTCAATTTTGAAAAATCGAATATCACTTG
>JBCFXI010002734.1:0-17735 GCA_038496175.1 Ampulex compressa
CATACATTGATTTTATTAAAATTCATGTTGTACTTATCTATTATGTTTTGTATATATACTCATTATGTATTTACATTTGTATATGCATAAATGAACATGCATGATATACAAAATCAATAAAGGTGTACAAATTTTAATTGCACTGCGTAGTGCAGCTGAGCAAAGAATAAGGATTATTAGGATCATAAAAAGATGGATCTTCGTCAACTATTATCTTTGGTTCCTCTTGTTCAGTTTCGGCCTGAACCTTTTTATTAAATTTAGTTTTTCGAACTTTGTTATGAATAACCTTATATTGTAATATCGTGTACAAGGGTTTGACCTTTGCTAAGAGTACATTGAATAAATGCAAAAGACTGGGTGACTCTTTTAGTACATGATTTATATATGCTTCTATATCATTGCGTTTGTTGAAGTTAACATATAAATTGTATAGGAACGTACCATTGAACATATTGGCAATCGTAGTTGGCATGTATGGACACCCCAATAGTGCATTTAAATGTAGGCTTTCTCTTAAACAACTCTGAAATTCTGCAAGGATATGAACTACAGTGATATTAAACTTCTTTGGGTTAACACGCAGTTTATCATTAAACTGAAAGTGGGATATAAAAAATGGTGCTGCTACTAAACAGTCACTCAGATTGACTGTATTAAGTGCTTCAGCAATCGTAGCAGTTGTGGGGTAAGATGGCCGATAATCATTTCTCTTTCTCATATGTTGTGTTTCTTCAATTTTCTTTTGATATTTGACATGAAACTGGTGCAATGTTCTGTAGTATCCTATTTTAGAATCTATTATGTGCCATAACATAGAGAAGAGTAAAACGTATATGGAACAACTGGATTGCAGTTCTTTCTGTTGCTTGTCCACCCAATATTTGCTGATAGCTAGGTACAACATCCATTCTGCTGGTAGTTCTTGTATAATGTGTTCATCCGTAATGCCTAAAACCTGGTTTACTAATGCTCTCCTTGCAGACATTGGAATATTTCTTAAACAATGCACAGACCATGATTCATGAATAGATAACTTCATATCTGGCTCTAACTCATGGCTCAGTACTGTGTTGTTTTCACCTCTTATAATGTACTGTATATAATTTTGCTTCCTATCAGTTCCTGATGTCAATAATCTATAAATCGCACTGACAATTTCCATACTTATTATTGATGACGAAGGATAGGAATAGTCCTCAATCTGTATAGGACAAATGTAAAAGTCCTGTGTTAAAATGTCTACAAAATACTTGGGAAATTTTGCCATACTGAAATCATCTATGAACCATGAAGGCATTTTATCAATTATCATATTGGGAGGACTAAATCCTTTTTCTGCAAGTTTGTTCACTTGGACTTCATTGTTATTGTCAGACATTTTCACTTGAGACATTTTTTCTCTGTACATTAAATTATCAAGATCCTCATTAAACTTGAAAGTTCCAGTTTTGAAATGTGCATTAGCACGTGACACATATTCCTCAGGGAGATCCAGATATTTTAATATATCCACAGATGCGGTGGTGTAAGCATTTTGATTTGTTTCAATAATATCCAATACCTCTCTTCGTCTGTTGTTGGGTATTATACTTAATATTTTGAAAATAGCTTCGTCCAAGGTATAATTGCTCAACCATTTGAAAGTAGCTTCTATTAAGCCTTGCTTATTAATCTTCATTCCTGCTTTTTGTATTTGAATATAGCGAAAAAAGTACTGAGAAATCGTCCGATCAACATAATCATTACCGAGTAGAAAGGCAGCCAAATGCATATGTGAATGAAGTAACCCTGTAAAACTAAGCAAAAAATATTCAATTCTGTATATTTTGCACGGTTTCACATAGCCATTCCCAGATGTACTCTTCAGTACACAGTTGTCCATTGCATCAAAGGGTATGTACGATGATCCATATATGTAGAAATCCGAATCATAACTTAATACTGGGCAATTCAAAATTATTGCTATTGCAGCTATGGTGTTGTCTGCTTCAAACATACATTGTGCATATTTGATACGTTTATCTTGTAAGACATCAAGGAATGACTCTATAAGAAGTGTAGGAAAGGGACTTCCACAGCATGCACCTAAATGCTGCCAGGATGCAGCAGATATAATTTTTTCCTTGAATCTCCGCAATGTAGTGTTAAGTTTTTTATCTTCAGAACCTCCATCAAACAAAACCAGAGGTGTCACATTGCATATTAATAGATCATCGAAAAATTGTGATACACATTTAGCATAGGTGTCATAATCACCACCAAATGCAGGATTACACTTTGAATCTTTAATGTATAGCTGACGCAATATATTATTGCCATCGACTATCAGGTATGAATCATGTAACTTAAAGTCACGCAAATAAAGATCAGAATGATCAGTTATATAGGTCGTTAAACCAGCAATACCCATGGCTATTCTGTATTACATCTGATCACAATCACGTTAATCTTTCACTCTTTGGACTCTGAGAAATTTTTGACAAGATCTTTCAGCAACTTCAAGTCATTTTGACTATCGACTACCAACAATTCTGAGTCATATTGACAAGGTCACCAATTACTCCGGGAATATAAGTATTGTTTCGTGCTCTTTTAGGATAAGAAATATAATAATAAAAGCACGATCGAAAGAAACAGACCAAACTGTCACCAGATTGACTACACTAAGCTTGGGCCAAAAGACCTCTTCCTACATGTATAAAAATACAAAGTATCGTCGAGATGCTGATACACCTTATCACCGTAGTGGTGACAAAGGAGTTAGTCACTTCTCTTACAGGCGGACCTATTAATTTGTTCTATTAAAATGTTCTATGAACTCTCAAGGGAGGCAAGGAGAAGCTGAAATATGTACGACCGTGGCGTTGTCAGGTGGCTGGGGCCAATTGATCCAGATTTATAGATTCTGTGATCGATACGTGCGCTATTTACAAATTGCGCAGAAATGTATAATTATGGATGTTACAATACACATTGACATATTTAATTCTATTATTCATCGAAACGTAGAAATACAACATTACACAGCCTAATATAACTTATTGCCAATCGTTGGAGTAATTAGCGAAGCAACTGAGCTTAGGAAGACATACAAAGCAACTAAGATGCAAAAGTTTCTTCTCAAAGGACATTTTTCCAATGTTTAAAGCTAATACCCTCATTTTCCATCTCCTTATACTGCCAATAACTTATATTAGGTTCCGTAATATTATCTTCGCCAGTTTCTATTAACAATGAAACACCGAACATGATTATAAGTTTCTGCGCAATTTGTAATTCGCGCGCATATCGAGCGTAGAGTCGATAAACCAGGTTCAGTCGGTTCCTACCATTTGGCACCTCCACGATCGTATTCCAGCTTCTCCTTGCCCCTCTATCGTGGTGACGTAACAAATTAATAGGTCCGTCTGCGCGAATATCGAAAATGAATTGTCCAGCGTTGATTAGCAAGATGTACACGCCAAAAATTATTTGGTATCAAACCGACGTTACGGTCGTAATACGCATAATGCTGTACGACCTTAAAGATTATTTTCTTAGGGTAATGCGCGATCACCTATTATTTAGGTATTATTCTTTTCATTTGTTTTTTGAAAGAACTATAAGCGTGCAGGTAAACTGTCTTACATGTGAACCTTTATTTTTACAGTACGACAATGAACGATAGAGATTATTATGTTTGTCTATATTTGTTTGGCACAGTCATGGCTGAAAAAACGACGCATGTAAATAAGGGAAGGGAGATTGAAGTTCGATTGATAAAAGCACATAAATGTAAACTTCTCAATTTTATTTTGTTGAATTGCTTAAGATGAATGCAAAGTAACTTTGAATTATTTGTTGTTTACCAAATTGATTAGGGACTATGTGGTTGAGACTACAGATTGAAAAAGATAAAAACCCGCATATAATTGCTGATTCTGCCAATTTATATGAAATAGATTGGACCATGAACCCTGACGAGATTGATGGTAATCACAATTTAATTTTTTAATTGTTTTCATGGGTCTTTATAATCATGTATCACTACATTCTTATTTTAAAAAATGATGAACATTTATAAATTATTGACTTATTTGCTGACAGCGTGGAAAAGATTTCAGGAATATAAACGTGCGAATAACCTGCCACAAATACTACCAGTTGTACCATCTTCAGATGAAGAAGAATCTGATGATGATTACATGGATAGCTTGTTTTATTAACATAATTATAGGAACATACAATGATGTTAAATATTGTATTAAAGTTACCTAAAGCTTGCAAACTATCATAATAATAACACAATTGTACATGACAACTAGCCCATTATTTTTGCGTAATAATATTTATTATTAAAGAAATATTCTTTACGCACTAAACATGTAGTTTTCAGTTCAGGATATTGAGGATACATAGAACTGATTAACTAGAAACTTGCCAAAACTGATCAAATTATGAAGACAATATAAAATACAAATCAAGAATACTACATTATAAATGATGTATGTCATTGTTTTTATTTGCATGCCTACTTTTTAAAATTCAAACATAATACATTTTCTTTTAAGAAAAAGGATGATATAACAAGGTGTAATCCTAAAAAGAGGTAACGTTATTACATGTAAGAGAAAGAAATCACAATAATATTTTATATCCTAGCAATGTAATGCTTTATTATTACTCGTGTATGAAAAACATGACTTATATACTTATTTAAGGATTAAAATGATAGTATGGAATGTCATTAGGCTGGTATTTTATATAATGCAGGATATTACCTTTTACAGTGAAAAATATATTAAAACCGGGATTTGCACTCATAATACTACATAATTGTCAATGAGGCATATATACATATCTCATGTATTACAACCTAGTGAAATATAAACTTTCACATATAAGATAATGTACAAGACACATTCACCGTATTTATGTAACTGCGAATACTATTATTCGAACACAGCTGGAAGATGTAAAAAAACAGTAATATACAAAAAACAAGTGTGATTTGCTATCAATTTCGCGAATAAATCATTAAGATATATACACATATAAACAAATAATCCAAAGATCATATAGCTGTGGTGAAAAATTAATTTATGCTAGTTTATATTATGTTCAAACCAATTTACGAATTGTAGCAATAATAATACCTTTAAGACAAAATTTAACAACGACTCTTTTAGTTCTAAGATGCAGACAATAAACATTTTATACAGTTATATTTTATCATATAAATTGCCATTAATATTTTTTCAGCAATCATACATAAATCACCTGAATATCATAATGGTGCATCCTAAGGTTAAAACTTGAAAAAAATTGTAGATCACATGTATAATATTTGTAAAACATACAAATAAAGTTGCCGCCGTTATAAACCGTACATCGTTTAATATTAACATTATCATATTCATTGTATTTTGTATGAGGAACTACCGTAAACAATGCATTCTTTTTCAATTCAATGCTGCAAAAGACCTACCACATTCTGGCATACACGCTCGCATTTCTGATAAGTTGATTTATAGCTAAAAACTACAATCATCATAGATAGAATACCATCTGTAAAAAACGTAAGAATGATACTATTTCAGTATGAGTATCTGAATTCCAGTACAATATGTAGTATAACTTTTAACCTATGGTATTTCAACATTTTACAAACATTTGCTAAAGTTGTATTGTAACTTGCAATTTTGTCGACCATAAAACAACAGAAAGCATATAACAATCAAAAAATTATTTTTAAACTTTCACTTTACTGACATATTGAAAATGATGGAAATTTAATTAGCATTTCCACAGGGAATCAGCTTTCCTGTGTTATTTTCAACGTTTTGTTTGATTTATTTTTCTACACATCATAATGCCAGCATAATTTAGTAACCATAGTACAAATTACATTTCTGGCAAGATAACAAAGATATGCATAATATGTAAAAATAATGTAATTATAAATTTACGAGCGACAAGATTACATAGTATTGTTGATATACGAAGTGGCTACATTTTTTTAATATGTTCCAGTACAATTTATTGCAAAAGCATTGACCTCGTGTGTGGTTAATTATGTTTTGATGTTTATTAAGCTATACTCACTGCTCAAACGCTCAATTAACATCCCTCAAGTGAGAGCCTTTGATTTATATTTTCAACTCTAATCTTCATTTCTCTGAAAACGTCTTCGGCAAGGTGATCGATAGTAGTATATCTTACCTTAAAGAAATTAAATATATCTACGAGAAATTCAGTAACCTGATCCCTGAAGTAATAGCAAGTAGAGCGTAAGCTTCCTTCTGGACCCAGGAATCCCCAAACGAGCACTGGCGAGATTTGTTCCGAAATCGAATAAAAGTGGGCAAGAAAGCCTTTGTCATACTTGAGCATCTGTCTTTTACTCATAAGGACGGACCAGATGGCAGTTCCTATTGCCTTGTTGTATAAAGAAAGAAACGAATAAACGATGAAAAAGGAAAGTTATTCTAGAAAAATTAGAAAGTAATTTCCTTCCCATACTTACGGTTTCACGAAAGCTGGCGGATATCCACCTGTTTTGCAAGATCGCTTTAATAGACGGCGGTGGTTTCTCGACGTCCTCAAAGGCGTCTAGAAGTACGAAGTCAATGAGTATATCATAGAAATTTAGGCATTTTACGCCTCTCCCAGAGAGTTCTTCCTCCATGATATTGTAATTGTTTTTCTCTTGCAAAAACTCCATCATACGTTCGTAATGCGTCAGGTAATCTTTGGGATCCTGGTAAAAATTGTACATCGTCGATAAATGCGATTCTTTTGTAGATGTACCGGTAGTGCACGATGATGATTCGATGAAAAATAATAACATGTTACATATACCCTGTCTGCATACATGATCAAATCGCTAATAACTTGACGTCCTATATCTGCAATCCACATCGATGCTGCAGGTGATGTAAATAATTTCGTGTACGCTTGCCGCAAGCAGTGCACCTTCGCTAAGTATTCGACGTCTGAACCGCATTTAACGAGTTCGGTGTGCAAACGTCTAAAAATACATAACATACATTACACTTCATCGATATTTGATTATTAATTATGACAATCGACAATTTTTAACCCTTTGCAAACGGAATGACTTAAAGCTGAATATTCTGTGAAGCTGAATCACGACAATGACAGTCATTTGAAATTATTAGCTTATGTTTCTATGGCAAAACATATCTTCCTTTTTAAATATTATGCAACATCTTTTGCTATTCACATGGAGTAATTTAATACCATTTAAACCTTATTTGCATGGAATACGGTATCTACTTCATTGCTACTTTTCTAGATTAAATTAAATTTTATTTATCTTTTCTCATTTATATAAAGCTTAAGATATGCATCTTATGGAATAGCAAGAAAAGTTTTTGTATTTTTCTTGTATCAAAAGTTGAATGTATATACTAGTATTTCAGCTCCGTAATTTTTTTTTCCACTGAAAGCATATGGAGTATGTGGAGTAATGAAAGCAAACTCAATTTAAAATATATTTCTAATATAGGATTATTAAAAAATTGAACATTTTTTTAATTAATCTGCTATAATAAAACATTAAAATGCATTAAAACATACTATATTTATTAATAGAAAGCTAACAATGTTTACATTTATGATTTACGAAGTCACAATATGTATGCTATTTGTAGCTTTGTACATATCCAAAACGTAATCAATGCTTGTCCATGTACTTCTGAGTAGATTTCAAATAATGTTTCTTATATCCGTTGATATTCTTCGCTGACAATATTTCAAATTCCTAATTGTTTTCGCATATACTACATTTTTTACATATTCTCAAAAGAATTTGAGTCAAAAAAGATATGTTCTTTAGACGCCAAGGAACACAGCATGACGCTGAGACACAAACTTGGAATATTTTTGCGCCTGGAATGTTCCTAAATAAATGTTACTTTCTATAATATTATAATTATTTTAATCCTAAAGTAATTTTAACATTTATCAGGTCGTTTTCAATGTTCCTGTACATTAGTAATTAAGTCCTCGTTTTTTATGTGTGATGATTCATACATATATTCATAAAATAGTTATAAAGTTGAAATACTCCGTCCATCTTTCATAAGGAGTTTGTTATTAATAAGTGAATGGATTGTACGCTTATTAGTGAAACTGTGAATTTTCATAACAATGTTCCTTTTCAATGAAACTTCAATTTACACTGCAGAGGAAAACGAAATTTATCAAACATAAGAACCATATATTATTATCGTAATTAATATTTGCAACCAATATCACGTTAATAAAAATTCAAGCTTTGGACACAAAGCTTACGCCCTTATAAATACCTCATATACTGGTTTGTCTCACATTGTCTCACACGCAATTACTTCCTAAACTATATGTGTTTCGTAAATTGTTCAAAATAAAACTTACTCCTTTTGAGAAAATCGTGAACATCAATGAAGTAAGATAAGTTTTATTAAATACATTCATTTAAACGAGGTTCGGTTTAGACATTAATTGCGTTCGACACTTTCGATGACACATCCTATAAAATTTTATTGACAACATTAGTAATTCGCCGAAAGCATACATGCGTTGATTGTCCACAAAGGGTTAAAAACAACACATAATAATAAAACAATTTCCTCTTACCTGCACGGAATACCTTTATTCTCATATTGTTTGAGCGCGGTATGGTAAAGTTTCTGTTTCTCGAAGTGCGGAAAGAACTCCGAAAATTCCTCGAATTCGCGCAAATCTGCCACCTGAAAGAATAAAGAACCGAAATCGGGTAGAATATTGTCTACTATCGGTTACTAAGTAATTCATTCTACGGCTTGTAAATTTTATAAAATTCGGACAAAAAAATGATAGTTTCAGCATTTAATTATCGTACGGCAGCACCACGCTTATCATGTATAGTTAGTCCCAAAAAACTGTTTGAATTACAATTTGAACAAATGTTGTATCAATTTCTTCACAAAGCAATAATGTAAGTTGAATTAATACATTTCAGATCGCCAGATGATTTTGGGATCTATTATTTAAGAACTTGTTCACTCTTGTCTATTTCAGATAATTTTGAAAAATATTTCAGATCCGAAAAATGATCTAAATTCCGAGCAAATGTACCGGTATTAAGTTGAATTTTATTTGAAAAATTTGAACAGTTCCCAAGCTGTGCGAGAAAGAGGGAACGAATGGAATTCAGCAGTACTTTCAGTACTTAGCTTTATTATGTATCCATTTTTCAATTACATGCCAGTTGATTATATACTTTCGATAAACGTATAAAAAATAGACTTTTATTTTATACGTAGCGCGTTTCATCCAACAATTCAAAGAACATTAATACATTTTTGCACGACTGAAGCCAACTTGTGTGTCTAGTATTCAGGCTTTTCTGTATCAGTTTTTGAATGTTATTCTTATCGTGTGCAGAACAATTTATACTGTACATAGTTAATTATTACATTTCAATACTATGAGAAGCAGCGTCCTTCCAAATGCGATTTACGTTGAAGTGTATCCTGATTTTAGGTACAATCTATAGTGGGCATATATGCAGGCATCATGTTTAAAAATTGAATGATTTCGATTTCTTAAAACGAATTCAATTTATATTATCATATACGTATACTAAATATAAGCGAACTTAAAGAAAAATTCAACTATGTAAACCAGTTTTACATAGTTAAAGATGCTATTTAAAGAAATTGCACAACATTTATAAGAACTAATATTATTTATTCATTATTGTAAGGGGAATATGTCTAAAGATGGGTTTTTTTAGCGTCCGGTTATTGGCGTAGCAGGAATCGAATTTGCCTAAAAACGTTGGCAGGAGTGCAAAATATATACTTTCTATCGCGTTCCTGCCAATGTTTTTAGGCAAATTCGGTTTCTGCTAGGCAAAAAACGCGCAGAAGACCCATCTTAATATGTACGTGAATGCATGGGTTAGTAAGGACATCGGCCGACAGGTGCGAGAAAAGCGAGGGAGTCTTGACTTCGCTCGAGAAAAAAAAACAGAGAATGAGAATAATGAACGAAGGAACGCGGATAAGATTATATAAAGGTCAATGCTTATGATTTCGCGTTGAACAATATACGTTTTGTTATTGTTAATTTCATTGTGGCATTGTTTATTTCTCCCTTTATTTTACCCTGTTTGTCCCATATATTATTTTTATTGTCTTTGGAAGGTTGTTGATCATATTGAGCAGAAAGTAACTTTTGCTCAATATGGCCAATAACCTTCCGGCGATTGTATCAAATTTTGAGCATAAAACTTAGACATTATTTAGTACATCATTTATTACCGACTATATAGCTGCTGTGTCTAATTAACGGAATCATAACCACATCGGTGGCAAAGGAGGCTGAAGGGAGTATTTTAAGCAAGGAAACTTGCAAACGAAAAATCCTATTAAAGCCTCGACGTGATTTTGAATTTCCCGGAAAAGCATACTGTAATCAGCATGAATATTGCTTTTGTAAACTATATTATATTTCATAATGGGGCATAATATTTTATGATAAAACACCAGTAGTGGTGTTGATTTGCATAATCTCGAACGCTCCTCGGAACGTTTAGAGACTAATTACCTTACAATGGTCTTTCCGATGATAGATTCTCTATCTCAAAATTATATTTATTACTCAATTGAATAATTACTATCTTACCAGTACTAGAGAGAAACAAGAAAGAGCCATCGTAGGAATAGTAGAAAGAAAAAGAAAATCTATAAACTACTCAATATTATTTTGATATCATTGATCAAGTACAACCTCTATCTTACGATAATATGAAAATTACTAAACGCAACTTGTTTGCTGTGGGTACGAAATAACTGCTGTACGAATGGGTTAAATTCCAGTTGTCGAAGCCCATTAATCGAGCACTGTGATCATAATGAAATATTCGTATATAGCTTACCCCATCGCGTGCAGACTCGAACGATTCGGGCGAAGACGCAGCGTCGGCCTTATCCTTAGCCGATATCCGCGTGCCGACATTCGAGGGCTTTCGGCTACTCAGGCTTTCCTCACTTTCGTTGCGGAACAGTACAGAATGCTGACAACAAAACAGAACATTTAACCCTTTTGCTTCCCAAAAGTAGATAGATTTACCCAGCTTAGAGCATCTGCTGTATCCTATTGATGATTGCATTCACCCAACAAGACTTTCGCTACGACAAGCGACTATAGTCACTTATTCCGGATTTACACTTTCAATGCATAAACATTTTTTTTGCTGTTATTTCTTTCTCACGAGTAAGACAGCCTAATCCTTTGTCTGCGACACACTCTAATCCAAAACTATCAGTACTTAAGGTGCGATATTCGCATAATAGTCCTCTGTACTGATTGTAGGGGCAGCCAAATTGAGATAAACTTGCATTTTTAAGAACGTGGGAACATTGAAACAGTTGAGCTCGTATATGTACGCCCTTCGCGTACATTTTGGATTTATAATAAGCGTATATATACATCTGTCACAAGGTTGGAAGGCAGCCAAAGGGTTGATAATAACAAAGAAACAAATGTTTTATAAAGTACAATAGTGTAGTTTTGAAAGTCTCGATTAAAGGCTCGCGGGACATAAACTCATTATTCATTGAAGCAACTTCTATTTCATATTACTAAATTCTTTTTCTTCCAAAGAATATCGTTAAAGCAGCGATTGTAGGAGTAAGACATAAACTCAACCGCTGCTAACAATCCGCACACAATGTATGTATCTTCTTTTTCTTGTTTAATTTATTTTCGGCACCGCCTGCTAACATCATTTGGTCTATCTATTGTTCAATATGCATATCGAATCACCAGAATTACACCACCAGAAATACACATTACACAGAAAAAACCAGCGGTGATTGCCGCGACCCAAACTCGGATCTCACACGCAGAAATCTGTACTTCTATATGAGTTTTGATGGTTCCGTGTAGAGACAGCGTACGCGCGGCCAGATGACCTGATTACTTGTCAAATCGATTACTTTCACAAAGCATAAGATGGAGACAAATGATAAAATGATATACATTATTTTTTTACAATTTTATTAAAATATAAATAACGTTAAATCAAAGAATTAATTACGTAAATTCTTATAAGCGCCTGAATTATATTATTGATTTATTATTCAACGGCCACACCAATTTTTGATATTTAATGGAGTTAAGCCTAATTATTGACACGTTCACTAGACAGATTTATTTTAAATATACAAATTTATCAATAAATCAAGTGTTTTAGTATTAGAATTATTAATAATGCCGCATCGAAAGGAATAAACAAACAGAAATCATTCAAAAACTTCTTATATATTTTTGTTATTTTGGAAATTAATATATTCATGAGGATATCGTGTTGAGATATTGATGTCACGCAAAGAACAATTTGTTTAGAATTAATATCTAAGACACGTTGTTATTTCTAACAATACGAAAGAAAGAAGAAATAAAAATTTTCTTTTAAATAAGCGAATATGGATTAGATACATTTCCTCTAATTTCTTTCGATATCAAAGTTGTCCATCGGTTTTTCTATTTAAGAAGATGCGGTATTCCAATGAACACTGCATCACAGCTAGCAGAAAGAAACGGCAGTATTTGGTATTGACTGAAATTTCAGCAAAGGCAAAAACGCACGATATCGCTTTACATTAAATTACGATTTTTTAAAGACTAATTCCAAAAAGTCTAAAAGCCCGTGCATTGTAGATTATTGAGTGTATATTTAGTAATCATAGATCATAACCAGAATAGGTCATTTACAATAGTTTCAAAGACATGGATAACCTGGACATTAACCACTTAAAATCCCTATTTAAAAGCGTGAAACGGGTAAAAAAAAAACTCAATTTTTCTTTTAATTAATAAGAAACATTATTGAAGACATTGTTATTATGTTTAAAAAATATCAAAATTCTGGTTGCTCTTATGGCATACCAATTTGTTGCTGCGCACAGATCCACTGTTTCTTCATCACACTCATTTTCTGACACGTCTGTATAATCACTCTTTAACTCGTGAGAACTCATTTTTAATAATAACGAGATAAAATTTATAAATAATAAAAACACGAAGAAGGAAGGTTACTTTTTTCCTCACTCAACATTTTCTTCGCTGCGACGTACGTTAGTTGCAGCACGTACGCTACGATTTTATGTGTGCTGCGATAAAAAATAGTCACAGAAAAAAAGCAAATGAGTAAAAAAAGAAACAAGGAAGTAATATTACAAATGTAGTTTTTTTTTCAATAAGGTTGGTCAACGTAATATTACGTACCTGGACATTAATTGGTTAACAAGAGGAAAAAAAAGAAACAGAGAAGCATGACTTAAAAGGAAGAATTTTTCTCATCCTAACAATATTATTTTTCTGATCAAAGCATCGATGAGGAAATTTTACCTATAGATACGCATTGATTCAACCTGTCCACAAATACGTCAGGAAGTGTTGATCATAATTATAATCAACGATCAAAGGTAGGCATTGATGATGCGCTTAGTGAGTAATATTTAGCCAAAATGGCCAGTAAGACATTCAGCGCGATATACCTCGCGATCGGAACTATTGAATTTCCCATAATATCCGCATAAATCCATAGACTTTTTATGTACGAGGCCGACCACGGTTGTCGTAGCCGCTCTCCGCGTTGGGTCAAGTGAGTCGTTGCACTAATTGCTGCGACCAGTTATCATATAAATTGGATTAATTTCTGCATTTTTCACAAAGCTAATGGCAATTGATGAATGCACCAGAGTGGAATTGCACAAAGCCCCGTAAGGATCAGAAGAATTCTAAATCGTTACAAAGACGTGCGATCGATTCATTGCGATGGACGAAAGAATTAATTGTGTTGTACGGTGTAGTTGTGCCAGTAAATTCCTACCTGATCGATGAAGAGAAGCTCGGCATGGCTCTGAATTTGATAACCCATATCCAGGAGCTCTTGAACGTCGTGCGTAAATGCCGCATCCGCCTTGGAGGGTAATGCAAGCGTGTCAGTGCTGAGCGTTGAGCTGAATGCCGTCAGGGCGTCTTCCCAACAGTACAGTGCCTTTTCCAATGCCTCGAGCCCTGTACCATTAACATGTCGATATATTGTGCTTGATTTTGTTCATACAGAATAGACGTATACGTGCCTCTCGAGGAATTCGTGTAAAATTCAAAAGCATGTAAGAAAGGACGGAGTACATACGGAAAAATAAAGCGTCGTATCCAGGCCACGGAAATCAATAGAAATAGCACGGTAAAGGGATTAGGTTGTTAAATATATGTTTATTTTAAATTTCATAACTCATGGTATACGAATAAAACAACAATATTTATTACGTTTAAGATACAAGGAAGCAAACACTAAAATAATTACAAGAGGCAAGGAAATTAAATGAGACATTTAGCGTATGCCTCAGATAAGGACGTATTATGTATCATATACCTCTTAAAACAGATTCACTAACACGCATTGATCAACAAAATAAATTGTAGCTGGTACGAGCTGTCGAGAGTAATATTGATTCATGCAGGGAATTATCATAAAAAAAAAAAAAGGGAAGGTGAGGTTGTAGCAATAAACAATATAACAATAATACGATTAGAACAACACAAGGAAGAAGAAAAGGTATGTATACCCAGAATCTGTGGATTGATTCTTGTAGTATGGATAAAGGCTCTTAAGATTTTATATATCGGATTAAACACCAAATTCGACGAAAATATTTTCTACAATATGCATGAACTCCTAAGAAATAATTTGCGTTATTATCGTATAAAAAAGCATTTCCTATATAATGCACAAATTCTCTAAATAATTCGCAGACGTTTGAGCGACATTGCACAGGCAATTAATCTCGTATAAATCCTCTTTTGTTCTTCTTTGTCTCAGCGCATGCTATCTCTGCTTTCCGAAGCATCTCATCAATCACTCTACGCGCAGCTCTGACTATACCTAGAGGCAAGAACCACTTTCGACACAGCAAACACTTTCACTTATTTTTCGGCTTAAGCTACACAGAAAACTCAAGCGTGGAATTTCTTTACGCCAAACGTATACAATTTTGTGTTGAACTATGTTACGGAACAAGATTTAGAAACATTAGGAATGCATTGTGTTCGAGCTGTCTGCGAATGGGAGATTTCCGCACGTCTCCGCATAACCAACGCGTTTGATCCTATAAAAGCTTGTATATACACGGTGGTGTAACATGAATACCATCGACCTGTATGAACGCTTAACCCTTTATGAACGAGATATTTTTTTATCAGTCTGCAAAGAATGGTTAAAGAACACATAGCACCGAAAAGAAGCGCATGTAAAGAATATCTCATATAATCTTCAAATTTTATATAACGTCAAAATTTTCAAAGTTCTTAAACTTCTACCTATTCCTGTATAATCGTTCATACATTCGGCATTCTTTAAATTTTCTTCGTTCACTCTCGCTAAGGAATGAAACTTCAACAACTTATGTATTATTTAAATGTCGTTGCACGCGCTGATCTAAATAACGTAAATCCTTAACACTTAGCCAATCGCGCGTGCCACAGCTAACTGCACGTTTTGCATAGCACATTTTTTGCAAGTAATGCAGATTAATCTTTATTACTTAAAAGACACAAAGAACACGTAAAATTGATTTTGGTTAATTAACTATATTTGAAGGTAATAACCCCATATCATACATAGCTTATATAAAACATGAAATTAAAAATAAACAACACTTTTTACACTTTATAAAATAATAGCTTGTCTCAATTGGAACTATAATATGGAACAATAACTTTTGTCATTTACTTATTTTAATTGATTATCAAAATTTTAGTTTTATAAAAGTAGGAGAGGTATAATTATAAAGAACTGTAAAAAAAAACTAAAAATCAAAAGTAACTGAATAATAAAAGAAATGCAATAAATAAAATGGAAGGCAATGAGTTTGTAAAAAAAGGTGACAGATCTCTCCATTAGATTGATTAACTGTTAAGGGTTAATAAAACACTTTTCTCGTAACTTTCAATGGATTTCATGATTATAGTATGACAATAAAATCATCAAATAATTAAACTTGAAAATTTAACTATGTGAAGCACAAACTCCAACGAAAATGCGCTGTACTCAAAAAAGATCGAAGCGATGTAGAACGTTACAAAACGGAATCCATGTGAGATATGGTGAACAAAAATAACAGTATAAAAAATTTAGATTTTAATGGAAATTAGAAAATGATGCGAAATAAGAAAACCTACATAACGATGGTTAAACATAATAATAAATATTTTTTTTTGCGTTATAATAAACGCATTGAGTAGATGAAGCAGCAAGTATTATAGAAGCATGTTGCCGGTTATTTCACGGCATTCATCGGTAAAGGGTTAAGATGTTTAAAAGCGAGAGCCCTCCTCGACGCCCAGTTCGAACGGAGCAAGCATGGAGCACCTATTTAATATCCGCACTTGTATGATTTGAATTCCACATGAATGACGGCATTCTACGTACTCAACACTTCGTGAGTCTCAAGAGCACTCACGAATTTGTCATAGCGGAAACCCAACACGTCGTACCAATTAAGAAGGATAACGTTCTCAGTGTTGACCCGTCATCCTCAATCTGAGTTAGTGACGTGCTACTTGGCTACACTCAAGGTGTGCAAAGGCAAAGACATCGCGATAACTCATTATTACGATGTAATATCGTGAAGTCCTGATTATTTGGGATGAGCGTCACACGATTGCGTCATTCAAAAATATGAGAGATCGAAATTGTTCCTTTAGTTTTAAATATTTGAGTTCAAACTAAATCGTTTGCAAATTACCATAAACAGTAACTACAGTAAATACGTGTTATAAATTTGCACACAGGCGTAAAACGAGCATACGTTAATCACTAGTATCGACAACGTACACAACTATACGTACTTATATGTATTTGTATAGTACATCTGTCGTTATAGCATGCTTATAACACCTACAATTTCAATCATTTATTTTCATTGTTTAATGTAAATTACACCGTCAGTATCGCCTAACATCCTGTATTACTAATGACATTGACACACTAAAGTAATGTGTATACTTAAATTTATTGAGTAATGATATATGATAATCGAAAGAAAATTAACAAAAACGTATAATAAAATGTAATACAATAGATGATTAATCTGCAAAGCACTCATCCAGAGCTTATTATATCCTCTGTAAATAATCCAGCTGGTACGTATAATTGTATTTCCGATATTTGCACGTTCTTCACGAGAACCGAAGACTAAAGCTGGATTTAACACGTATAAAACCTCCTGACACAAGTGAGTCCAACAATCGATTCAAAAAAACCATTTATAGCGGAACGGTGTGCCGAAGGAGAAACTAAATGGTGAAGCTCAATCGTACTAAAGGAATGGAAAATCAATGCTTAGAGGCAGTGATAAAGTTCAACATTCTGCCCATCATTTTTTTTTTGGGGGATTTTAACGTGCAATACTTATTGTTAACAAATTTTGCAGCTGCCAGGCACAAAAGGGGGGATTTTGGGAACGTAAAAAAATACACAAAAGAGAAAGGAAGAGAAAACTCGGGGTGCTCCACAGTAACGTAGCTACGTATAGAATAATCGATCAAGCGCTCAAGAATAAAGATTAATTTATTGAGACCAATATCAATGTGCAGCAATCAAATTTTGTTTATTTGTATCTTCAAAATCCAATCAAACTTTTCGAATATCTCCTAAAAACACTGCATATAAAAAAAAAAAATATATA